>CM046849.1:16686574-16861579 GCA_025618425.1 Heliocidaris tuberculata | reverse complement strand
ATTTCATTGATTCCGTAAAGGGACCGATTTATTTGACATGCAACGAGAAAAAAAAACAATGGAAGTTAAATGATAATGGAAACATATCCCTTACGTCCTGGCAATGTAAACGCTTACAAACTAGTGTGCGTTTTCGGTCAGTTATTATTTTGATTAAAATGTGTTCAAAAAGACGAATACAATATAACATTAAAAAAGAAAGGTTGAATTTATTAACCGCTAGAAAAATCAACTCGAATATCATTGAGGGTGATTAATACACCATCAGACAGTCGTTTTCCCCGTAATGAAAACTCTCTTGTGTCTTTTAATGAATTAAATATGACGCATCCTCAAAAGTAATGACCCTGTCGCAGAAAAGAACCGGCTTGAATCAGGCGAACAGTGTGTTGAATTCTGAAGATCAGAATCTCTGACTTGAAATCCTTATTATGATTACGTTCCTTTCAAGTTAATCTCCTTGGCGTATAATTTGGAAAGAAACCATTAATTGTCTGTTTCTTTAATTTCTTTCATAATATTTTGAAAACATTATCATATTGATGATCAAAATGAAATGGACAAACGAAACAGGATGGGTTATTCACTTGTAAAACGACATCCAAGGGACACCTATTTTATTCTCAGCATTCTTAGAACATTCCATATGACACAATGTAGGAAGAAATTAGTGAGGTTTGGAGGGTAGGCCTACCCAATTACAAAAGATTACGAGAATTGTAGAGAACAGAGGAGGTTTAGGATTGTATTCGAAGTAAGCTCAACAACAAAGTACCATGATACAGTCATAAAGGCGTAGAGGTGTAGTCAGAAATTCGAATACTTAACGCTGAACACTTATCGCCAGAGATTCAATACTGCATTAATATGTCACCATTCGCCCACACTGAATTCTTTTAGACGAATCAAAGAAACAAAATCCATTCAAGACAGGTGTATTCTTCTAATATTTTTCATACAAAATATTGTACTGCTTGTTATCACATCCAGCATATCAATAATAGACACCACAAGGTTATGTTTTAGGTCCGTTACTGCATTACAAAATATTGTACTGCTTGTTATCACATGCAGCATATCAATAATAGACACCACAAGGTTATGTTTTAGGTCCGTTACTGTTTTTAATGTATATCAGTGATATTGTTAGTGCATCACTTTTATTACACTTCATTCTTTTTGCTGAATATGATACTTCAATTACTTATTCACATTCTAATGTAAAATCACTTTTTGACAAGCTAAATAATGAATTGCCTAAAATATTATCTTGGTTTAGATGTAATAGATTGTCACTGAATGTACAAAAAAAAAACTAATTTTATTCATTTTAAGAGATGGAAGTCGCATTTTGATTTTGTTGATGATATTAAAATTGATGATATAATTATTGAAGAAAAAAAGTTAAATTTTTAGGTGTAGTATTGGATAAATATTTATAATGGGACGAACATATATCAAAGGTTTTAGCATCTATTTCACGTTGTGTAGGAATTCTTTTTAAACTTAAACAATATCTACCCTTACAATTATTATTCATTATTCATAATACTATATTGATGCCACATATTACATATTGTAATATTGTTTGGGCATCATTTAAATAAAAAAATAATTACATCCTTTTATTGCAAAAGAAAGCTATTCGTTTATGATCAGGTGGTGAATTTATGATCATACAGACCCATTATTTTATCCATTCAATGTGTTAAAAATTTACTATATTTATACATTTCAAATTGCTTTATTTATGTATCGGTTCCACTTCCGTCAACTTCCGAGTACGTTTGATTATATGTTTTGCTTAAACGCTGCAATACATAAGTATCCTAAAAAAAATTCTTCAAATATTCATATCATAAACCAATAACTTCACTTGCGCATAAATTGATAAAACATGTTGGTCCTGACATATGGAATAATATACCTTTAAATATACGATGTTTCTCTACAATAACCAGGTTTAAGAACGAATTTTAAAAATGCGTTTGTCCCCTTCCCATTCCGCTTCTTATTGTATTTGCAATACAGTACAATTTACATTGTACAATTTTATTTCATCGTAATATATTTATCTCGATGTACGACTGACATTTGATAAGTATGTAATCATGACACGCTCTTTACTATTTGTGAACCCCATTTAAGTAATCGTTTTATATATACTATGTCTATATTTTAAAAGGGGACTATTTCATTTCTTGAGGGGCGTTACTTTCAAACCCTGGCCTTATGACTAACCCTTCCCATGCCATGACTGTTTCATTATTTTGTTGAAATGTTATTTTGTATTTGATGCATGGAAAAATCAAATCAAATCAATCAATCAAAATCGTAGTCCGACATCGTTTTCCCCGTGCCTTATTTCGCCAAACGTATAGGGTTGGGGTTAGGATTGTAATTGCATTTTAGGGGCTTGAGGCTTATAATGAAATTGTAAAAGACCAATCGACGAAAATATGTCTGAAGAAAATGCAATGGAATATAGGAAGGAAATATGATTTCTATAGAAGAAAGACAGATAGTAGGCCTGAAGAGACCTTGAAAGAGAGCGATAAGACGGTGTGATTCAATTCAACCAAACTGCACCTGTGTGGTCCTTTATCAAATCCACACCGATGCATTGAATATTATCTTCACCCTCTTTTGAGTGCCTCACTCTTACAAGGCCCACGCAATTTTCCCGTACAATACTTTTTTACTCTCGCAGCTCAAAATGGCGCCCTGCATGTTCATCGCCTTCTACTTTGCCGCCACGCAGACGTACATTTAACATACAGTGTAGAACCAGCACGCGTTTACATTCATGCATGTTGTTTGCGGATCTTGTGCATTCAAAGAGACGGTTGAGTTTCCGGTAGATGTGAAAAAAACAATCATAAGCTTTCTTACTACTTTTATTCCTATGTATAGAAGAAGTTGTAGCAATATCTCATGAAAGGGGTAGCTCTTAAAGTGCAGAATTTCAAACATGAAAAATATGATTTGAAATAGTCTACAACTTTGGACAAAATTTGATGCCACATGTTTGTGTAGTCCCATGTTTCTATGTTCAGTGCTTTTCATTGTGTGATTTTCAGCAGGATTTTGCTATATCTTCAATCAGTGCCACACGTCATAATGCATATTTATTCCTTCTCTTACAAAAAAGTAAAACATTCAGGAACTTCCAGACAGTTTCTGTCACAATGAATTTCACGACCTCAACTTCATCTTTAAAGCTTCATTTAGTGTGGGTCGTTGTGAGAGAGGGTTGTTACGAAGAGATAGTGATAAAGAAAAAAAGAGTGGATCTAGCTGTACATTCTAAACAAGCAATTAGTCGATGACACGTTCGGCCATCGATTTATACCACACTGAATCACTGGCCGGTCTAAACCGATCAATATTTTAATTATCGTCATTCTTCGTGATTGGATTACGTGCTCATAATATATGCAAAAGCACGTTGAATATCCCACCGACCGTCACTGTTACCGTATGTTTCCAATTTCTTTGTTCTGTGTTCATAATCTGTTGGAATGCGTCGTAATGATGATAATGTATTTCAAGGTGCGTTATCTGTAAGATCACCCCCCCCCCCCGCCCCACCATCACCAAACCACCATCAGCATGCACAAACGTCATAATCATCTCTTTCCCATTCTCCCTTTCTTTCTCTCTTCTTTATTTTTAATTCCATCAATCTTTTATCTATCTATATGGAACTCCATTCTCTCTCCTTCTTTCTCTCTATTTTAATCCATATCCCCCCTCTCTCTCTCGTTCTCTCTTTCTCTCTTCTTTATCTTTCAGTCCATTAATCGTGTATCTATTGTGTCACCCCATTCTTTCTCCCTCTCTCTCCCTCTTTCTCCCTGTTCTCTTTCATACCCTCTCTCTATATCTCTCTCTCTCTCTCTCTTTCACTCTTTCTCTCTTTTTTCTTTATCTTTCATTGATAATCATCTTGGTTTAGTAAGTTTTCCTATTTTTTTTTCATTATTCTAAGTTTTTGTATAGGGTTTGATACTGATTATATAATTTATTCTTAGTTTGTTCCTCCTTCGTCATCAATTAGAATGACTGGAGAGTTTGGACGTTTTATGATATATCCACCAGTTATGTAAAATAAATTCAGCACTTTATAAGCATGAAGTTATATTGTAATGACTAAACCATTCAGTGGAATAACCTAAAGCTAAAGGGAAATGAGGGAAACATGCTCTCGTCCCCCTCCCCCCCATTCTTATCTCATGGTGTTATTTCTTTTAATCCGATTCAACGCTACTATTTCTTTCAAATGAAATACCTGAAAAAAACCTCTTTTATATGCAGAAGCTTTTAAGTTAACTTTTGTGTAAAGGGGCAAATACCACACACTGTTTAAACGATTCGTAATATTGCCCAATGAGACTGAATCACAAACACGCAATCAGACTGTATCGATTACAAGGGCGAGAAAGAGGTCTAAACACAGAAGCCGATCGTGAATCATACCTCTGTACTAAAATCGTCCCCCTACAAGCACACCACAGACACGCACACATGCATATTAACCAACCCGCCCACACCCTCGCATAGGCGAATTCGGTTATAAGGGGGGAATAAATCTCACACCCTCCTCCCCACGCCCCACCCACATGTTTTATTGTTTTGCTTTTTGTTGTTTGTTTAAAGGGCAATCTAACACTAACTGCAATTGCATTGAAGAAAGAAAAAATCAGAGAAACATAGTGGTGAAAGTATTAACAAAATCGGATTAACATCAAGTAAGTTACATTTGAAAATTGAGATAACTAATTTCTAACAATCATTGGTCCACCTCCGCATGAACAAGCATTTTTTTACACCCTGCAATGCCCTGGTCACACTGAAGAGACCGACAATGGATCGAAGAAACAAATCCATTAATCCTAATGGCCAAGAATCTGTCGGTTTGGAGTCAATTTAGCAGTATGACTGAGGTATACTACTGCAGGATGAACGGGTTCTTTTCACATGAAGCTGACGTGCAGACCACATGATATTTCAGTTGTAAACCTGCAAATTACATAATTAAACAACTGATACAATTATGGCGAAAAAAAGTAATTGCAGCAAAATAAGAATTACTTTGCAAATCAATTTTATTGGCGGGACATTGCTGATACTATTATTTTAATTTACATGAGAATTCGAATTCATTTGTTAATGTAAACTTGTTTTATCTCTCTTCATTTGATTACATTGTCATTGGAAGGCCTATTATGCTTAATTTTACGAAAAGGATATTATGTCAACAAAGTTTTGAATATCGTAAGCTTAGAACACGTCAATATGCACGTTTTGTGTACTTAGTAAGGGCTTATTTTCGTCTTCAGTATCATTCAGGCATTATATGAAGCGAACCAAAATATGGTAGGACGCATAAATATATACAAGCTTTCGTGACAGTGTTTGTTTTCAGAGGGGGAAACTTGAATTAATGCTATATCAGTTTTAAGCATTCTAATGTGTGACACTCAAGAAATCTCGTTATAAATAATATGATAAAATTCCAAATAATTGTGTAAGGATCTAATAACTACCAATACAAGAGTAACGCGGAAGATTAAGCACTATATGCGTAGAGATGGTACATAAGGTAAACACGTAATGAAGGAGAAGGGTACCTACGAAATCAAGGGATTTACGAGCGCCTCATTAGATTTTAAAAATTGTCAAGTTTACTAACAAAAAAAAAATGAAGGTCATTTTACATCGCTCTTGAAATAAAACATTGTTGGGATTGACATCACTGCATTCAATGGATTAATTAGATGAAGATGTCATTCAAAGAAGGTGGAGTCTAAAGAATAGGAATAATAGGAATATAATAATGTTTTGGAGAATAATCTGTGGATCTAGATACAACACGATAAAAACTACTTTCGAAAAATCCACTTATGGGCAATTTCAAAAGTCAGTTGTACTGCCCATAGAAATCTTGTTCGGATTACGTAATATGCCATTGTAATGTTCGCACATTTCTAAAGGTGATAGACAGGGCTATAGAAATTGCCTTAAGGTTGATTTTTCGAAAGTAGTTTTTATCGTGTTATACGTATTTTCTTGAATCGCTCTTAAGTCAAACCTGAATTGTGTTTAAAAACTACAGGAATCATCGTGTATTTTTTAGATAATTAATGTGTAGAAAGAGACTTTTATTGAAAAGGCATGTTTGAAACCTCAAGAATGTATATTCACTCGCATGGCGAACGCTATTTAAAAAATTACCCGTTGGGATCTCACAGTCTATTAAATTATTCTTATGTTAGTTGACATATGTTTACATTTTTGTCGGAAACCACGCAATCCTATTTATGCCCAATTGTTTTGAGAGCTTTTGTTTGTAAATCAAACTTAAGCTTCTCACGAAATATTTGATGATGTTGTTTATAGAAATGCCAGTTCATATTTTTAGGTGCTGTACTTCTTAACTACCCAGGATTGGTCGATAGATGGCGACATTTTCAGTCAAGCACTGATGGTCGATGTTTTATCATCAACCTTCCTCCCCTCACTGAACGCAAGCGAAGAAATTATAAATTCTAATAAATATCATAACTTCATTCTTGTAAAATTTGGTGAGATAGCCCATCGATCTATCTTTGAGTGACTGGATGTACCTGTTGGAAAGTTTCAAGCAAAGAGATCATAGGATAGTATGATAGAAAAAGAAGCTCCTATCTTTGTTTTTCATGGTGCGTTTTGTACAAGTTCCGCAAATTTGGTGAAACTCGGTCACCTAAGAATATCACTTTTAGAAATAGATACTTTAAACGATTTTTTTTTTAATATATTCATTATATTTCTTGTTGTCCCAAACTTTTTGTGTGACTATTTCATTTTAGCCCCCAGTTAAGTACTTTTGTGAAGAGGTATAAGCCCAAAGCTAATTCAACATGAATGTTATGCTAACATTCCATTGTTCCAATTACATGGATTTACATTTACTTTCATCATGCTATGTTCATTCCCACAACTTCGCTATATGAATAATAATATTCGATTCTTATACACTTTAGCCCAGTTTTTGTAATATATAACTACAAGGAGGAAAACCTATTTCATGTTATTGTATTGTTGAACACTCAGCAAAAAAAAAAAAGGTGGACACTTTTTATAGTTCAGATTTCTAAATAATTATTTAATTTAAACTTATCTTTGATATATCAAAATACACATAGATTAACACTCTTTAAGATGAACTGTAATATGAATCATATGATTCACGCTTGAGTTAACATAGCCATTCAACAACAAATGAGTCTCTGAAAGAAAATTGCAAAAATGGGGCATCTGGCCATTCAACTGTTGATGAGCATTTCCATCTTGTAGAGTCAAATCAAAACAGTGAAGAAAAATAAACATCACGACAAACACTTGAATATGTTTGTCAAAATATATTATTTATACAGTGCGTATAAAAAGTATACCAAACTTTGGTAGCTTCTGATTAAAAATTCAGAAACTTTATGGACTTCATATCTAATTCATCGTACAGAGCAACTTATATTCTGTCCAATAATCCAATAATACCTTATTCGTAACTGTGCTGCAACGGATGACTGAGCAACATGCTTTTCAAAAAGTATTGTCAAAATCCTCTTGGACCAAGTTTGGACTGAAGCAACGAATGTGAGTCAAAACCAATTCTGCATTTGTATTTCAGTTTGAAAACAATTGCTTAATTATTTCAATTGATTTTGTGCAATTGAAAAGAAAAGGTGTTAATTTAAAACTCGAACTCAAGAAAAGGCTTATTACAAGCAAAATTTATGATATTTTCTCTGCCATGATGACATGCTAGTGAAATGGTGCAATGCAGGGAGTTTTTAGTTATCACGAGACAAGAAGTTAGAAGGCTGTTAAGATAAATCTAGATTACCAAATGGATTGAATCAAAGTCATGAGAAAGCTTAGATACACTAGATCGCTTTAGACAATGAAACATTGGAGCTGGAAAGAGAATTCAACTTTTAAAATGGTTTAATTCTGAAGTAACACATTGATATGGCTTGAACCACATTCATATATAGCATCAGCCCAAACTTGGTACAAGGAGATTATGACGATACATTTTTAAAACGCTGGTGCTCAGCCATCCGTTGCTGAAAAGTCATGAATGAGGTATTACTGAACAGAACACAAGTTACTCTTTACTGTGAATAAATTTCAAGGTCACATTGGTTATAGCTCTTGAATTAGAAGGTATCAAAGTTGCGTATACCTTTTTTATACACAATGTATATCATTGATATGATTTTTTTTCTGTAAATATCACTTTACAATGTGAAATATTATAATAAAAACTGAAACGTTAAAGCCCATGATCATGACAATATAAGGATTATTATGATCCTGATGATAGATTGGAGCTTACTGATTCTTCTTCAAAGAAAAAAAATAGGTGAAACCTTGATCCCAGACCGTGATTATCTTTTCCCATTACCGTAAATCCATGGGAGCACTCGTTTGTCTGAAGGTTCATGATTCCGAAAAAGAATTTTTTTTCTTCCTTTTTCAACTCACGTGTTATGTGTAATTCATCGTATTCTTGATGAAAGGTCACTAAAAAGTAACACTCACTGAACTGCTATCTGTATTCATTCAGTTCTAAAATGGAACACAAGTCATGTAGAGTAGACAAAATAGGTTCACGTGATGCTGAAAAATAGCTCACGAAAACATACAAGACATGAAATGCCAAGATAAGCTATGGATTGATTCCTCTCTTGGTGAGTTTTTAATCCTTGCAAATATGGTTCAAACCTTTCCAGATGATGTTGAGGGACTTCGATATATGTTTCATTATATTTTATTGATGTTTTGTATGGAAATTTTGAACAATAAAGAGTGTCCAATTTTTTTTCTTTTTCTTTTTTTGTGCTGAGTGTGTGTATATTATTTAAATATAATAATTATTGATATAATTTTTTCTTTAAATATCAGTTTACAAAGTGAAATATTGAAATAAAACTAAGACGTTAAAGCCCATGATCATGACAATATTATTATCATATGATAGATTGGAGCTTATTGATTCTTCTTCAAAGAAAGATGAAAAAACACATGGAAATTAATCAATGAAGTTCTGAATAAACAGGAAAGGAAAAGTACAATTTCTAAGATACAAATTGATGAAAGAACTATTGATGAGTTACAAGATATTGTTGATCACTTTAATGATTATTTTGTTGAAATAGGTCCAGACTTAGCAAGTAAGATACCAAACTGTAATAGAAAATTTTATGATTACTTACAAAAAGCCCTAACCCTGATTCTATGTTCTTTACTTCTATAAATGAAGGTGAAGTCTTTGATATTGTTAACAATTCTTGAAGTAAACGTGATTGTGGAGATGATGGTCTTGACAATTTTATAATAAAGAAAATTATATCAAGTATTGTTAAACGATTCACTTATATATGTAATCTATCTCTGAGCACAGGTGTTTTTCCACACAAAATGAAATTAGCCAAAATACCTATTTTCAAAAAGAGTAACCCCCTATCATTATTAAATTAGAAGCTAATTTCTTTAACACATTTTTCAAAATACTATAAAAAATAGTTTTTACTCTTAATGGCTTTTTAAAATAATAATGATATTGTACATTAATCTCAGTTCAGATTTAAAACATGCTCTCCATGTCTATAATTAATAATATTACAAGTTCCACTGATAACGGTACCCCTACAATAGGAATGTTCTTCGATTTTTCTAAGGCATTCGACACTATAGATCGTGAAATTCCCTTAAACAAACTTTCACATTATGGCATAAGGGGCATTATTTAAGATTGGTTACGAAGTTATTTATACGTACGTCAACAGTATGTCTGCATTGAAATTTGCATATCGCAATAAGAAATATTAATTGTGGTGTCCCACAGGGTTCTATTTTAGACCCTGTACTTTTTATTTCTTTTATATAAAATTTATTGACATTATTATGTATGAAGATGACACTAATTGGGGTTTTTTTCGCATAAAAGCCCAATAACTTTATGTAATGTGATTAATTCTGAACTGGATTCAGTTACAATATGGATAAAGGCTAACAATTATCATTAAATCTAGAAAAAAAACATAGGATATGTTGTTTAGCTATAATTTTAACGAACTACCTCATCCGATTTTAATAGAGAATATACAAATACACAAAGTGATTAAAAACAAAATTTCTAGGCACTATAACAGATAACAAAAAACTTTCATGGAAGCATCATATTGAAAATGTATGTAAATTGGTTTCCAGAAATACTGGTATGATTAACAAACTCAAATGGTCTTTTCTGCAATAAATTCTTTTATCATTATACTCCACACTAGTTTTACCATATCTAAATTATGGAACACTGGCATACGGCATGCCTGTTAGAGTTTTCTTATTACACAAAAAAGGCTATGCGAAGCTCGACAAGCTCTGCTTCTTTGTTTCATTCTCATTTTCATATTATTACTTTCATGTAGTCTTCACTGTTGTTATATTTTTTTCTTACAACTCAAACGGTAATGCTCTTTGTTTTGCTTGTAATAATCGAAAATGTTTCGGCACTTAGCTGAAATTTGAAATCTGAAAAGGTCACTAAAAGGTGACACTCGCTGCACTGCTATCTGTATTCATTCAGTAATAAATGGAACACAAATAATGTAAAGTATATAAATTAGCTTCACGTGATGTTGAAAAATAGCTCACGAAAACATACAGACATGAAAGTCCAAAATAAGCTATCAATTGATTCCTCGCTTGGTGCGTTTTTAATCTTTACAAATATGTTTCAAACCCTGCAGATAATGTTGAGGGGCTCTATGTTTTGATATTTCTGCCTACAGTGACATGTTTATTGCTGCATTTGAATTATCGCTGGAGTATACCCACGTTTCCTCGAGTAGTCACAGCGCGCCGTAGCACGTGCCCTCTACCCAATCAAAAAGACAACAAAGAAAGTGAGAAAAGTGAGAAAGAGAGAAAGAAAGAGAGAGAGAGAGAGAGAGAGAGAGAGAGAGAGACTCAACGTGAACAGACTACACCCTCCCATCGCTTGATGACATTGTTTTTTTTTTTTTTTTTCGTATTTTATTGTTACCAAGACCGGTGTCTCATCCCCCACCTCACCCCCACCCCAATGACACAGTCAAGTGCCCCTCCATGATCGCCATATTCTCTCGTATTTCATCAAACATGTAGAACCGTTGCCCCCTCCCCCCTCGACACAACTACCTCTCAATGGTTGAAGCCACGCTACACAAATGTTTATATCATACGAATACTGCATCTGCGACTCTAGCCTACTGCTCCTTGGTCTGTGGTTGCCTATACGCTTCTAGTCAAACACGAAGGAAAAAGCGTTCCTGAAGTTCAATGGCCATGGACCCTTTACGATCACTAACCATATTTACAAAACAGTCCATGCTTAATGGTAGCAACTCCAGTTGACGAAAACGGAGTTAGGTTGTTTTCTTTTGTTACTTTGTTTGTTTGTTTGTTTGGTTGTTTGTTTGTTTGTTTTATTGTACACGTTGTAGGCGTATCTCGACAATGATGAGGGAGAACCTTGCTCCCTTCCTCTTGGTCAAAGAATCCAGGAATCACCCCTGAATTCAGAGAGCCAGATATTTTTGAAGAAAAAAAAAGATCATAAAGAGAAATAAATAAATCAAATCAAATCAAAATCGGAGGCCAAGTTTGGATTGGTCTCTAATAATTGACGCAATTATTCAGAAGAAAAGGGATAGAAATATGAAAATGAATCTACACAGTGGCGTAGCGTGAGTCCAGCCATTGAGGCGGCGACGGTATCATGTGGATGATGATGCAACACTAGCGTACCCAAGGGGGTGCCCCCCCCCCCCCCCCGACAACTTTTGACCAAAAAAAAAAAAGGTTTTCGGGTTCGGCTGGCGAAAAGCAATTGTTGGCAATGATAATTTTTTTTTTGGTTTTTTGTTGCTTGTCAGAGAATTATGGAGGAAAACTAGACTCCATAAAAATCTCATACCCCCCCCCCCCCCTACTGAGCAACTTTGGGAGGGCTGGCGAAAAAAAAAATCTCTTGGTTCTCTTTTATTTCTTTTTCTTTCCTCCCCCCCCCCCCCCCATATTATTGGGGGCAAGCTACTGAATCTAAACACTGAAAAAAACGAGGGAGGATAATGGAATCTTCAGCTCCAGCTGTATATGCATTATTAGCATCATCATCATCATCATTATCGCCATCATACGCATTATCATCATAATAATCATCATCGTCATCATCATCATCATCATCATCATAAATACGTTGCGCCTATGAAACCAATGCAGATTACAATTAAACTCTCCCCTAAAATATCATTTATACGGACTTGGTCCCTGTTTACAGTTCACGGGAAGGTAGTGCGCATGATATTACGCGACAAACTTACCTCTGAACGAATACCTGATTAACATGTAGCACTCTTATGATGCAACTCTGGCTCGGGTAACAAAGACGAGATGCACTTCCTGGATTTGCAAGTATAAATACATGTAGCTCCCTCTCACTTGAGTTTCTTGCATTTCTATATACATGAAAAGGTATTCTAAAAATAACATTTGATAAGTGACAGATAAAGGGGGAACGAGGGGCATTGCCCCCCCCCCTTCCTCCAGCAAAATCCAATATGGTATACTTAAAGTACCAAAAAGTGTCCCTTTAGCAATATAAGACCCCAAAAGATACCTAAAAATGTCGGAGAATCCAGGAACCGTCATTGTTGAGGACTCCGAAAATGGTGTAACTCACTTTCAGAATTAACATACCGAGAAAAGGTCCAAAGTTTAACAAAACATAGTCCCTCCAACGTAGAATTATTTTATAAGACTAAATATAATTCAGATACCCCAACTGATATGATTATCTTCTATCTTTGATTTTCTCTGAATCAATTAAACAGTATGGAAAGATCGAGGGAAAGAGGAATAGAGGAAGGAGAGGGCTATATTGGATGGATATCATGAAGAAATGCATGTATGCCATGTAATGTTGATAAGATTGGAAGAAGTTTTGTTTTATCAATAAATACATTAATCACTGTTAATAATGCTAATGGGCAGCATTCGGAAATAATAAAGATAGATGATTGGTATTTGTGGTATTCTTAAGGTAGTAAACAACGCTTTTTTGTTAAAAAGAAGAAAAATATATATATATATATATATATTATAATGATGAGAGATTAAAAAAAAATAAGAAAAGGAGATCTTTAATCGTGCATGATTATAAATGAATTTGCTTGAAACCGCAATGAAAAGTTCGAGAAAAAATATGTAGCATTATTATGTGTCTTAAAAAAGAAAAATGTTTCTTTGGTATTAGTTTGTTTGTGCAATTCGCAAATTTGGGTGAGAAAATCAAAAATATCAACAAATATTCATATTTTATATTTTATTTTTCATTTCCCCAAAAATACAAATACAAATTCCAATTACTATTATAACAAATACAATGCAACATTTATACAAAATATTACATTAAATAAAGTATAGATATACAAAAATTACTTAAAAGAATAATCAATACAAAAATTAATACCTTAAAAGTGAAATTGTATTAAGTTGATTTATATTTGTGGAAATGGTGAGGTAACTAAATTGTAAATTGTTCAGTCATTTTCATCATTATAACGACAAAAAGACACTCAGCATAAGTTTCATTTGCTATCTTCATGTCTCAAACATGTCAAATAGTATGGAGTAAATACTTTTTATAGCATCCAAATTGCTAAATGGGAATTTTGAATAATACTGAAAGATTGATTTAGGGAATTTAGTCATTTATAAGGTTGAGGAGAGACAGCACTTCAAAGAGATGGATGACAAAATCGTTTAACCCAGTGCTGGATAACACCCCCCCCCCCCCTTAGAAACCAAAGTGTACATTGTGCCCCCCCCCCCTCTCCTTAACAGTGATAACTTGTTTTTTTTTTTTTGTTTTGTTTTTTTTTTGCTTGTCAGAGAATTGTACAGGACAAAGAGGCCTCAAAATGTGTGATGAACTTTTTCCTTCTTTCTTTCTTTTTTTTTTTTTTTCGCTTGTCAGAAAATTTTCTGAGATTTGTGCCCCCTCTTTTACAAAATCCTGGATCTGTCCCTGGTTTAACCTATGACATTTCTGTTATCTTGTCTGATAACGTTAATATCTAACGTGACATTAAATTTGCAAAGAGCTATAAAAAAAAAAAAAAAAGAGGTCAGAAAAAAATGGTTCAAAATACAAGCTGAAATTCAAAAAACTATAGGAAAAGGCATGAAGCATAGAATAGATCAAAACAACCATATCAAAAACAACAAGGTATCAGTAATTCACAACTGTAACTGACGTGCGCAGAAAACAATATTGCCTGTAACCTTTCTCGAGCCATCTTCTTTTACCGTGCATGCTCAAGGTTGATCCTTTTCCCATCTCGCATCAAAACAACGAGTTCTCAGAAATGGAATTTTAGGAATGGCCTTTGCTCTATATCCTTGCTATAGATAATGCAAAGATTTCCAATACTGATTTTGGTAAACATGGTAAATTGAATTATTAAGTGTTGCTCTTTCTGTTCACTGTTCATTTTATACCGCCCTTTCCTCAAAACAGGGGCGGATCCAGGATTGTTAAAGGAGGTGGGCACAGTTCCGAATAATTTCTTGGAGCAGAAAAAACATTAGTTCGTTTTGGGTAGAAAATTTCAAAGGGGAGCACAGTTGTGAGGTTTTGTATTTACGGTTCGACACTTGGGTTTTAAACTGTGGGCTCAGGCCGGTTATGCCCCCCCCCCCCTCCCCCTTATCCTCCAGTTTCCCACACCGTTTTTAATAATCCGTTTTTAACAACGTCAGCTCCTCTGTTAGCACTATCAACTCTTCTTGTTTATTTTCACATATTTGGCTTTCTTTTCTCCAATTTTTTCACGTCAATGCCATTTGGGTTTCAAAAAAGGGGGAAAAGGGCCTGTTGTGCTCCTCGAATTATTCGTCAGTACCTCACACCCTTTTTAATATTCTCTTTTTGAACAACGTCTGCTTCTCTGTAATGACACCCTCTTCTTCATGTTTATCCTCACATATTCGACTTGTCTTACACATTTTTCATGTTGTACATTATGTTGGCCAGAATATTACCATGGCAATGAAATGGATGATATCCGGGTGTGATATCCACGTAAGAACTGAAGTTCCTGATAGACATTTTGATTCTCTTTTTAATGAATCTTGCTTTACGGAAGTACAGAGGCTCCGTGTGAAGATCAAGTAAGTTACCTGATTCTTCTTTTCATCAAGAAGGGTGTTTCCCATTTCAAGGTTTAAAAAAAGTGTAGCGTTGCGATTGATCCAGTCAACAGCAAAGTTACTATCGTCTATATTTGTGCTAGATGCCAAAACTCATGTTATTGTGATTTTTGTGGCGATCAAATTCTTGATATCACATAGATCTATTACACAATTGAATATGAACAGTACTGTTACGGAGGCGAACCAAAAACAGCGAACGTTTTAAATTGAAATGTATCTCAGATGAAACAAATTCGCAAAATAGAAGGGACAAATTGTTTCGCCTAAGAACTCTTTATTCTTGAAATTTATTCCCTGACTACCTCTCCAGGAGGGCGGCCGATATGCATTTTGTTTTCCCCGAGCAATTTTTGTCTTAATTTTGCATTTATTTCTGAAATTCTGTCTCTCACTTTTTATCCATTTCCTTCTTTATTCGAAACAGAAAGTGTGCTGTCACGAACATGTAAATGCAGAACGGGGGCCTCGCCATATTAAGTATAGTGTGACGCCGACGCCCCTGCCTTCACAATTTCATTCGGAAAATAATTATAATTTTTTTTGTTTGTTTGTTTAATGTATACGAAAAATAGACAGATTTGAAGACAATTTGGGTAGTAATAATGAATATAAGCCTATACATGTATTAGAATAAGTAAAAAACAGTGTTATGATGCATTTAGCGTAAAAAAACCAACATGCTGATATTGGTTCTGTTGTCGACCTTGTACCGTATCCTGAATTATCTATCCAATGCGAGGTTAAATGTTAAATAAAGTGATCTCTGTATTAACGAAATGCATTGTTAGATACTACTTGAATATTAATAATTTTGAATTTTCTTTTTTACTTTGTTATCTAAATTTCATCCTTCAAATGTGTTTCCCTAGAGCTTTTGCTACTATACGATGGTATTTTTTACTATGCTACTTTTGTTTCTTGATGTTTTCATTAAGATGTGATTGATTTTGTTCAACCTTTGTTAAAACAAGCATTATCAGCTTTTGAGCTGCAAATCTTGTTTTGAGGTAAACCGTCACAATTTAATTCCTATTTGTATCTAAATCTTCAAACTCCCTTATGATTGTATGTTAGACACGTACAAGTATTTTTTATACTATGACATTTAAAATGTCTATTTTTGCCATGCACTATTTAAATTTTATACTGATGTTCACATTTTTGAAGTGTAGCTAACATCAGCCTGTGTTGACCAAATATTATTGATTCATCCAAATATAATGACATATTATTCAGGGTTCGGATAATTTTGGATAACGAAATCTATATTAAGTCATCGTTAATCAGAGGGGCTATCTTGATACTCATTTCTATTCTCCAAAACAACCTCAGCTGTGATTTTTCCAAGTTGCCTACTACAATAACAACACAAAATGGTATAAGGTACAGTGTGTTTCAAAAGAAAGATCCCTCGATGATTAAAATGAATATTTTCATGGAGTGAACTGGTCAATAATTACGGCAAGATTGTACAGATAGAATAGAAACTTAACATGATATCGTATTTGAGAAAAAGCGGTGATATATATCCTTTCCTTATATTTGACTGACGAGAAAGGTATTTTTGTGTGATTCTTTATTATCTCTAAAAAACCCACTTGTCTATACAATTTCGTTAGGGCTGACTTCGCTTATTAACACTTGATTGTGATGAAAATACAATTTGTCATAAAAATAAACTAGATAAGATATAAACCTTTTAATTAGAGCACTTCATTGCCGGAATATGAGGTGGCGGTTGCCCGAATATTGGTCATTTCATAATTCTTCGGATGCCGCTCCCAGCTCCCCCCCCCCCCCCCCCCCATCATACGCCTAATGCACATCAATTTGATATTTGAGTTTTTCTAATAATCCTTTTTTTTTTAATAACAGAAACTGTGAACGATCGCTACGCAAAAGCTGACATTTACATAACCGTTTGGTTGTCATAATTTTAGCGGTTGACTATGTTTAATTTATTTAAGGAAGAAAAGAATTAACCTTACATACTTTACATTCAGATGTAAATGAACAAAGATACATTAATCCATAGAGCAAGAGAGAAAAACGATGTAGGCCTATACGCATTTAGAAAACACTATTTTTAATGTAGAAAAAAAAACGATTTTCTTTGAATACCTTGTATTCAAGTTCAAGCATTTCTCTCCCTTTCAATGAGCACGAAAATAAGGGAATTGTAGCAGGGGTGCCCCTATTAATTATCAACGTTTTTCTGCTATAGGGAATTTCAAACAGAGTGATATGGGAATGTTATTTCATTTTTATATCCTTCCTGCCATGGAGGCTGCTCTATATTACACACACCTGATGCCCATAAAAATCAAAACACGGAAACAATGATTGTAGGATCGAGAAATATCAAACAGTATATATAAGGCGCCACAATTACAAATATATACATGGGTTATT
Organism: Heliocidaris tuberculata; assembly: GCA_025618425.1. Classification (NCBI taxonomy): domain Eukaryota; kingdom Metazoa; phylum Echinodermata; class Echinoidea; order Camarodonta; family Echinometridae; genus Heliocidaris; species Heliocidaris tuberculata. Next base: position 16,843,861 of record CM046849.1, on the reverse strand, counting down.
CTAGTTTTGACCATACACTAAAATCCAAATCCCAGTCTTCTGTTAGTACTCCATGTTTATTCCATAAAATAATGACTAGATTCTTCAATTTATACTTTTTTAACCTTACTTTTCCACCACCAAAGGTGTTTCTTTTTTCCTGAAATACATTGCTTTCTATTGAAACTTCTGAATTGTCGAGTACAGAGAATGTTATACTTAGAACTTTAGCTTGATCTCTTTATTCTTTATTCATTCTAACCCTTATTATCAAAATCAAATCGGTGAAGGCCGAAACATCAAATCGCGAAACTGTTTTTGCAATTTTATGCCTACTTTGGGCACGTACAATCGACGTGTTTCTACAGGATTTCAAAATACCGCTACTCTCCGGGTATCCTGTAGAAACACGCTGAATAGAGCAAAGAATCACTCGAGTTGGGAATATAATTGACCAAATGTTGGTCGGACACAAAATAATGATCCTCGTGTAGGGCAATTTTTTTAACCCAAGATATTTTTACGGTACAAGGCTGTACAGTACAATGGCAAGGATCATGAATTAATGAGCACAAAATATAGACTGTTTACCACCAAGGAAACCCTATATATATTTTCTTCTTCGAAAGGTCTCTTTAAAAAAAGGTATAGCAGGGTTGGGCCAATGAAGCCATACCGATTCGAGCTCAATATTTCAAGAAGCTGATGATTAGAGATTAATAATGCAGAAGACATTATAATTTCGACATTACATTTTTTAAAGATTAATATCACGTGCGTATAGGGATAATCCATCCATATTTAGTAAAGGGGAAAAAATGAATAAAAAGGTAAATAGTTCCTGATGTGCACGTGTGATTTTGTCCTCGTGATCTCTTGTAACGTATGATATATACTGACATTAATTGATTGGAATTCTCCATCTCACTTTAAATTTACAACTCTTCATAGAATCAAGTACAGAAAATCATTTGCATTTTTTGTTTGGATTTTATGGAAGTGAAGGAGTTCAATTTTATTTCATTATGTTATTTGCCAAATACTATATATTTTTCAGCAAATGCAAAAATAGCACATTATCAATCAATTCCTTTAAATGCATGTTAAGGTATCTTCGTTCTCTTGAACATTACATCCATATTAAAACTAATAACTTTATATCAATTGATAACAGATGGGGAAAAAAAAATTTATCCTGTGTAATCAGCATAATGCTTTTGTTGATTCTATTGTTTCTATTATGTACATGTATATGTTTTGTTATACATTATTTTATATATTGCAAAGTCAAGAGCAATACCTAATAAAGATGTTTCTATAAAGAAAAAAAATAAATGCGTTCTGGGCCCCGTTTCATGAAACTTACTTTCACTGATAATTTACAATAACTGATATAAGCTGTACTGAAATCCTTGCATCTTACTGGCTGAGAGCAAATTTGTCGGTAAAAATAAATCACCGACAAGACACTTGACAAACCCCCCCCCCCCCCCGATGAGTGGGGGGGGGGGGTGATCGCAAACATGCGCCGAGATTTCTTGCCCGAACGAACACACACGACCAACGCACAAAAACACACACACTTTGAATACGTTCTAAAAATTTATGTGGAGTATTTAATAGTATTTTAAAGAGAATTTTTCACTACTATGAGAGCATTTTTTTTAACCCAAGATGTTTTTGCAGTGGAAGGGGTGCAATGACAAGAACCATGTATTAATTAGCATGATTAGCGCCAAATATAAACTGTTTATAACACCAACGAAACCCTTTTTCTTCTTGTTGTCTTGTCTTGCCGTAGACGCCCACAATCACACAATCAAAGTGTTGATTATTACGGCACTAAGGATGTAGACCCAAACTTGCCCTGGCCTGCATTGTCCTACCGTACTGCTAAAACTTATTACTTTTTTTTTTCTTTCTAAAAAGGTGCATGATGGCTGTTGTGTTGTTTACTTGCTGACCCCTGACACAAATGTGTCGAGAGCTGAAGCAGCCACTACATCCTCTGGAAGGCCATTCCAGTCCCTCACAGTTCTTGGTAGGAACGACGACCCTCTATATTGTGTAGTGCGGGTGACAAGCTGGAACTGTTTGTTGTGAGAGCGTTGGCGAGGTGTTAGTGGGACGAGTTTTGATTCTGAAGAGCATGGAGAGGCGTGAGATCTTCCTGCGGTGCTCCAGGGACTGCCAGCCAAGAGTCTTGATCATCTGGCTGACACTTGATGTGTTGTGATACCTGTTCAACACAAAGCGTGCAGCACGTCTCTGTACCGACTCTAGCTTGTCAATGTTTTTCTGTGTAGCAGGATCCCAGAGGAGGCATATACTCGAGCACAGGTCTAACAAATGCCTTGTATGCTCTTTCCTTGATGATTCTGGAACTTATCTTCAGGTTTCTTCTGAGGAAGTCTAGTGTTCTGCTGGCTTTGTCGTAGATCTCAGTAATATGGCTGTCCAAGCTCATGTTCTGCTGGATTTTGACTCCAAGGTACTTTGCAGCAGTGGCTTCATCCAGCGTATGGCTATGCAGGTGGTATGATGGCTGCATTGGGTGTCTACTCCTGGTAATTGATAGAGAAGAGCCCTTGGTAGGATGAAACATCATATCCCAACTCTCTTCCCAGTCGGTAAGGCCCCGGAGGTATTGTTGCAGGCGATCTTGATCAGCACTGCTTGTCACCACTCTGTACACTGCTGTGTCATCAGCAAAAAGACGAACCTGGTTCTTCGGCAGATCGTTGATATATGCCAGGAACAGGCACGGGCCCAACACTGACCCCTGGGGGACGCCTGACTTGACATGGACAAAGGACGACCTCTTGCCATTCACCAAAACAGCTTGCCGTCCGTTGTGTAAGAAACAAGCTATCCATGAAAGAGTGGAGCCATGGACCCCATAGCACTGGAGTTTGTGTATCAGTAAGCTATGGTTCACCGATCGAAAGCCTTAGCAAAGTCCATTATCAGGATGTCAGTTTGTTTTCCACTCTCCGGGCGATGTGTTAGTTCCTCTGTGAACTCTAGAAGATGTGTGTCGCACGAACGCTGTTTGTGAAAACCATGCTGGGTCTCTACTAATACGTCATGTGTATCAAAGTGATCCATCACTTGGCTGACCACTATGTGCTCCATGATCTTGCAGGCTACACAGGTAAGCGAGAATGGTCGGTAGTTTCCCGGGTCATAATGTTCACCCTTTTTGAAGATGAGCGTCACGTGAGCGTCTCTCCAGTCTGCTGGAACTGACCCCGTTGACACAGATGACTGAAAGATAGATGTAAGTGCTGGGGCCAGCTCTTTGGAAAGTTTTTTTAGCACTCTCGGTCTTATGCCATCTGGGTCACTAGCCTTGTAGAGGTTGAGGTTTGTCATCTGTTTCTCCACTCCTTGCACAGATATCACTATTTCATCCATTTTGGGAATTCCTGAGTCTGTCATTCCTGTCTTCAGCAGAAACTCATCATAGGTGAAAGTCTTGCCATCTCCAAAGACCGACTGGAACTGGAGGTTCAGAATCTCTGCTTGCTGCAGAGGGTCAGATGTCAGGTGATCATCTTTCTTCAGGGGTGCAACTCCGATGTTGGTCGACTTCTTGTTCCTAACATAGTCCAAAACCGCTTGTTCTTACTAGCTTTCTCTGGGGAATCGTCGTCTGTAAAGATGTTGTTCAGATACCTCCAGTAACTCTGTCTCATCTGGGTCTACATTTGGCGCCTCAGTGATTTCACTACTTCTTTGAGCCCTTGAGAACCTGTCTTCTTCATCTGTCGGTACAGGCTGTTCTTCTTGTTTATCAGCTTCCTTAAGTTGGCATTAGCCAACGGTTGGCTGATCTTTGTCCGAGATGTTTTGTGAGGAATAAAGGTCTTGATGGCATTTACAAGCTTCTCTTTAAAGATGGTCCACAGCTTTTCTGTTGTGGTCGTTTCCTTCATCTTTATGAGTTCAGCACTGATTTATTCGCTACTTCCTTCAGTAAGCCCCAATCTGCCTTATTGTATAAGAAGATTTCACGAGGTGTTTGCTTCTTTCTCGGCACGCAGATGTTGAACTCACAGTATGGGATGCTGTGGTCTGATAAGCCTGGTACCACTTCCACCCGGGCGGATAAGATGGGGGCAATTCGTCAAGAAGAGGTCCAACGTGCTGTCATTTCTGGTTGGTTCCTTCACGAGCTGCTCCAGTCCATTGTCATGGACAATGCTGAGAAACTCGTTGTGAAGTCTTGGGCATGGTGATCTTGCCTTGAGAGTCCCTGTCACCCAATTCCCAACCAGGAAAATTAAAGTCTCCTCCTATGAATAAATAGGCACTTCTTATCTGGGCTGCTCTCTGGAGAGAAGTGTGGAAGTGAGCCAAGCTGCTTTCGTCAGATACATCAGGACGGTAGTAGGAACACACGTACAGAATGCGGCGCCCTTTAAGTTTGATACGGGCTCACATGTACAGTATCTCACAGTCCTCCACATCTAACTCAGGAACAAGGTAGCTGTCAAGCGTATTATGGACAGCAATAAGCACTCCACCTCCACGACCTCCCCTGTCTCTTTTATGCATATTGTAGGAGTCCGGAAATATTTCTGCTGTAGCTATAATTGGACCTAGCCACGTCTTTGTCCCAGTGATGATGTCAGGTTTCAGAGAAACAATCAAGTTCGGTATTTCTGCACGTTTAGCACTGGCTGATGGAAAGTTGATGTTTAGGACTCTAAGGGCCTGTTTTTCCATTTGTCCTGCTTACTGGCTCTAGTGGTAGTAGAAGCGTGCTGAGGCGTGAAGTAGGTTTCTGTTGGAGTAGCACACGATTCTTCTGCTACGGAGGATGGAGAAGTTGATCCAGTGCAGTCAATATCATGTAGGCTGAAGGCAGTTGCACTGTTAGGGTTGCCACAGATAGCGCAGTACCATGATCCCTGGCTGTCATCTAAAACTTCATAGCATTTGCTGTACAAGTTTCTTTTATCTTAGACTAATATCCCTTTTTCCCTCTCTCTCTCTCTCTCTCTCTCTCTCTCTCTCTCTCTCTTTCTCTCGCTCTTCTCTTTCTCTCTCTCTTTCTCATCTCTTTCCCCCCCTCTCACTTTCGTTTCACTGCCACACATCTCCATCATTTCTTTTTTCTATTCCTATTTGTTTTTCTATTTCTATTTCTATTATTACTCTTAATCACTTATACTTCTTCACAAATCGATCGCGTGACTCCTCTCTCTCTCTCTCTCTCTCTCTCTCTCTCACTTCTCACGCTATTTCTATTTATTACGCTGTTGGCCTTACCGTTATATTATTTTGAAGCCCACGTGAGAGGATGGAGAGAGGGTGACATACAATCAAAGACTGAGGGGGAGCCAGAAAGAGGAGAGGAGTCGAGAACAGATGTAGAGAAAGTGACATTATAAGGTAAAAAGTGATATAATGGTATAAGGTATCAAAGTAAAGCCTTTGCGGAAACATGTATTTTTCGTAAGATTCATGCAATTTTAAGGAAATGCCCCATTTAAACTTGCACGAATTTTGGTTTGCGCATGGTTTGCGCATGCATCTTACGTGTCAATGTGGAATGTATTAAATTTTGTGGCAGCGTGCTCGAGGATACTGGAAGATGCGGGCAAATGCTTGAAGTGCATTACAAAATTTCAAACAAAATTTTTTGGCACTACAAAATTTCTTGGCAACATTCGTGAACACCCCGTGAACTTTACGCAACCTATTCGCAACCCAGCCGTGTCAGTGCGTGCCAGTGCGTGCCAGTGCGTGCCAGTGCGTGCCATCGGCAAAGTTGCATGCATGTTCCGGACTAGCTCACGAATAAGTAGTTGCTCAAATCTACGCACTCGTTACGCATACTCCCCGCACAGTTTTCGCATAACATGCGCATAGTCTACGCATGTGGAACATGTGATGAAACACGCGGTCTTTTCGACTGATTTCTACGTAAAAAAAAATTAATCAGCTTTCCCTCCTCAACTTGGCAGCAGTTAATCTTATTTCACTTCTACATAGTTTGAAATTAAATGAACCCGTGTGAATTAAAATAACAAAATTTAACAGAAAAAGTAAAAATTTGTACACGAAAACTGTGAATGGGCCTATATATTTTACACTGCGTTGCCAATTTAAAGATTGTAATGATTAGTAAAAATCAAATAGAACTTATTCATGAATGGCACAACGTAATGCATTGGGGGGGGGATCAAAATTTTCTGGGATTTTTTATCCTTCTGCTCATGTATAATGTGTACTTCCTAGTATTTTGGATCAAGAGATGATGCAATTGAAACCTCACGAAAGGAGACACTACTAATCCAGTCGATCCCGAACAATCGTGAAAATGATTGACTGATTGATGCATGAACAATGATAAACTTTGGCGTAAACATGGCGTAAATTATTCGTTTAGACTTAACACGAAAACTAATCATTTAACGGCACGCACTTGTACGCAGTACTGCGGGGCAGAGCGGCATCAAAATGCATGCAAGTGTAATAGAGCAAAAGGGTATTTTTCCTAAGTTGTGGGAATTTTCTGCGCCAAATGATAAAATACCTTGGAAGAATCTTGAAATATGGATACTTGGTGATAAAGCGGTATATCACTGGACTATTTCAGGATATAATATTTCCAATTAACCAAGGCTTCTCTGTAGGGGATAAAAGAAAAGAACCCTCTCGGCCTTTCAACATCCTTTCACCGAACATCGGAAGTCCTCCACACTCAGGTGTAATCGTCCTTAAGCAATGGCAAGTCTCCTCTTTCACTCGAAACAAAAATCATTGTAAACAGGGGGCGGATCCAGGATTGTCTGAAAGGGGAGGGGGATTTTTTCCTTCATTAATTTCTTTCCCGGGCACATGATTACGGCCGGGAATCCCTCATCACGCTGTCCGACTCGGTGCGGTATGGGGAGAGGAGATAGGAACGTGAAAAACAGAGTCGATTTTATTTCCCCTGGGTATTATTTTATTTCGTGAACCCGCTCCCTCTCCTGCCCCCATCCCTCCCAAAACAGCGAAAGAAAGGTCGCGGATCCCCATCCCTCCCAAAACAGCGAAAGAAAGGTCGCGGAATTTTTTTTTCCAGTAAAAGGGTCTCTTTTTCAATGGGGTCTGCGGTCGTTCCGAACCCTCCCCCCTTCCATACCCTCATTCTGATAAATAACTCGTTCTTTAAAACAGTGCCTGAAATCATTGCATAAAAAGAAAAAATAAAGTCAATGAATTTAATTTTTAAAAAGAGAAAAAAAATGAAGTCATTTCGTAAAAACACTTTTAGAAAAGTGATTTTCTTGAAAATCAGGAAAACACTTCCTCGTGCTCCTTGATCTGATTTTGCATTTTTTAAAGAAAATTGTAATTTTGAAGCGTAGGCAAAAATGATTCCTTCCGTTTTGTTCATTATTCTCTAAGGGATGCATATACAGAAATAGAATAGAATAGATTATACCCCCGAACTTCGAGGGGGCAAAAAGAAGCCGTATTAGGATAGTGTATATCCTGATGAATAAGATTGATTTTCTTGAAAATCAGGAAAACACTTCCTCGTGCTGCTTGATCTGATTGCGCATTAAAGAAAATTGCAATTTTGAAGCGTAGGCAAAAATGATTGACAAGAAGAAAAAATAAAACGGTTGAAAATGCTTGTAAATAAGTACCAAAATGCAGAGGCGGCGAACAATGGAAGTGGGGGGCACCTTTTGTCCGCCAAACAAAATGTCCCCCCGCCCCCACTTCCATTGTCCGAGCCGGACGTTCCGCCACCTCTGACAAAATGTATCATTTAAGTAGTTCATTCTCTTGACTCTTAATCTAGTGGTGAAAAAGAAGAATTTGGCAAGGCATTTCACTTTACAGTTGTCTTTCTCGACGTAGATGTGTCTTGAGTGAGGACTTTTCCCCCAAATTCCTTTGAATACACCTTGCACTGAGCACGGTTGTTAAAACCAGAGTCATAGTTTCAATACACGCGCTACACAAACACTGAGTATTCATCATTATTTAATTAACCATCAGAATACAATGGTTCCAATAATATCATGCCATACATTATATTTGATATGACAATATCAATTAGTTTCAAATATTTCAAATATTCCAGATAATCTTCTATTCTTAGAGAGAATCTTTTTGGTCAATATGCACATATCGTATGAGCATATGGTTTCACTGGGGGATGACGTCTCGTGTGTAAACGTCAACTTCCAAGTCTCTAAATATTTTTTTAAAGACAATTTATCATAGTAATATCCTTTCCCGTGCATATCCATATGCAGCCTTCCGATTTGTTTTTGTGAATGAATTAGTTATCATCGATGCCCGAATATGAGGTGACGGTAGCCCGAAAATTAGTCCCCCAACCCACCCACCCCACCCCCTATGCCTATGAATATGACCTCTGTAGAATTATGATACAGCACTCCACCAGTAAAAGGTAAACTTAATTGGTGGAAATCTTCAACATATTCTTTAATGCTTGTTTGTATATGAATAAGCTACATGAAAAGCATTGTTATGGTATCCACCCCCTCCAAACAAAATATTGTCCTTTGGTGACAATGAAGTCCTTTCCTTGTTATTCATCATTTTCCCCTGCGATCCTTTACCTCATCCTCTTTTGTATTCTCTCTTTTGCTGACCGTCCGTTTCACTTTTCAATGCTCTCTCTCTCACTCTCTTCTTCTTCTTCTTCTCTCTCTCTCTCACACACACGCACACACACACACACACACACACATGTATGCAGCTGCTATATTACTACGTCTTCGAGGACACATATATTTGTAGGAATGTAAACTAAGGATAATATTAAAATTTCTGCACAACCGAGGACCTATACTTTATAAAAGCAGACCGAAGGCCTAAAAATAACCCACCCCTATATGAATTTGAAACCTTAGCAGGGATTCGGACACCGAGGACGTCCTCAGTCTGCTTTGGTTTGGTACCGCAGACAAGAAGACACACACACGCAAATACACGCACGCAATCTCTCTTTTTCCCTCTCTCTCTGTATGTCTGTCTCTCTGTCTCTCTGTCTCTCTCTCTGTCTCTCTCTCTGTCTCTCTCTCTCTCTCTCTATAGGCTAACGATTCCCCCCCCCCCCCCCCCCACATGGAAGTCCTCAGCTTCCGCCAGAGACTCTTGGGTTCAATATTTGCATTTTCAATCGAAGAACCATGTTTATTCTCAGTTCCTTATATAAAATGTGAACGACCATTTTGAGCCTTGCAAGAGCCATGTTGGGATTTCGGATTGGTTTTCTCCGAATACAGGATTTGCAGTGTCAACTAAGACATGAAATGGGACGGACAGGGATACTCTTAAATTAGAAACGTGAACAAGTGCTACTCTTTCGAGCTGACCTTGTTTTATAAGTCAGCCTTCAGTTTGACATCATTTGGGGGCTTTTAGATTTTCCTTTTAAAATTGTGACTACATTTAATGCCCTCTCCCGCCTTAATAAAAAAATATATACAATGTAAAAGAAAGAAGTATAATGATATCCAGCTGCAGTGGAGTAGCTTCGGGTTCAAGGAGTTTACCAAAATGTCAGATCAACCTTAGAAACTGAAGAACATCATTTAATTTTTTCTTTCTTTCCAATTTCCCTCCCCCCCCCCCCTTTTTTTTTTTTTTTTTTTTTTTTTTTTAATTTCTTCCCTCATTGGTCATCATCAGAGGCGAATCCAGAATTGTCTGAAAGGGGGAGCACCATTGTTGGGGTCCAGTTTCCCTCCAATTTTTTTTTCGGGGGGATTCGCCACCCCCCCCCCCCCCCCCTTGCTTCAAAAGGGGAGGGGGCGCTGTCGATTCGCCCCCTCCCCCGGATCCGCCCCTGAAGTGGAATAAACTGAATTATGAATAGCTCTATTATTTCAAGCATTGTGATTTGTCAAAACGCGTCACATGTCATGCAACTTTTTTTTCGGTAAATAAATATTCATTATCACTCATGTTTATTCAAACACGAGAAGAGGCGCCTCGCTGCAAAAATCCGAAATTACTTATTATTTTTGAATAGTGGATCAAAATCATGAAACCTGACATTCATCTAGTGGAGAATTCATCGTGTATCGACGTAGTATCGTCGTCCTATGATAATAGGATAGCAGTTGCTACAGACAAATACGTCTATGTTTTGGTAATAAGTTAATTTTTATTATGAACCTTATTCTAATACGCTCAATACAGTCCCACCCGTCCGATTCTGTGTGTTGTCCATGAAGTAGTTTCCAAGAATTTTGAAATCGGTTGTCTTTGTTTTTGATTCCCGTTTGTTTACTTCAGTACTTGTTCGTTGGCTCAGTGAGATGGGATGACTAAATTTCATGTGCATTTTCGAATGTATGAAACTTAACAGAATTAATCATCTGGTAGATCTATGGCCAGTATTGGGATTTTACTAAGAAAAATGACAATTGACATTTCAAATTTCCCACACATCATCACATCAGCACATGACACAAGAACGATGTTACCTAGGGATACATAGGGAAGATACTGAAACGCAGGCACTCTGTCTCTGTATTCAGTTCCAAGTTCTTCTTCCTTTTTAAGATGGCTGGATCGTTGTTTGAGATATCAAAAAAACTTTGTAGGAAAACAAGCAATTCATTTTTTCTTAGTTTGGTATCTTTTATCATATGAAACCCTCATTCAGTTCATCAGTTCAATACTCACAGCATCTGTTAAACCCAGGAACAGACAATTTAAAATGGGATATCTCCTTTGGGATTTGGATCTGGATCTGGATCTGGATTAGACAGAAAAGTCTTAGTTGTACGAACTCTGTGGCTTATCAATCTGGTACTGGCCACAGAGTTGTACAGCCCTTGCCATTCATGCTTATGGAGGAGAGGGTAAACACAGAAATACTATGCCTCATAATCACCCATTCCCACGCACGATGAACCTCGCACCGTTTACGCATTGGATAAATGAACAACCCGCGCTGTTCATCTATCCAATGTAGACGGTGCGTAGTCCATTGATTCACATGCCATGCGTGGACTTCGTGATCGCAACATCTCGCTCGCACTTGCGCAGGATACAGATGCACTGAACTCTACGTAGAGTTCAGTGGATAGAAGCAGTGACGCACAACGCGAAATAACTAAATACATCCACAGACTCTAAGCTAGACTAGTGCCGACTTCAGGACAGTTAGGTCATCGTTTCTCATGCAAATAACGATTGACTGACTACACGTACAAGGTAAGAAAAACCTCATCCGTCCAGCCGAAACCTTGCAAATTTACACTTTTTTGGTATTTCAATTGTCCATCTTTCAGGTCGAATATGTCCAGAACCACCTTAGCAAACACAGAGGGTGGTTTGCAAGGTTCACCGTGCATGGGAATGGGTGATTATGAGGCATAGTATTTCTGTGTTTACCCTCTTCTCCATTAGCATGAATGACATGGGCTGTGGCCAGTACCAGATTGATAAGCCACAGAGTTCGTACAACTAGAAAAGTCTGTCTGTTTGGAGGAGTTTTTTTAAAACATTTTTTTTACTTTTGGAGCTCTCCTCCAAGGCAGACGGAAGCCTCCTATAATCACCATAGTCGAGTATCTTTCTGCCTGCGTTAAGTACAGTAGCTATGGGCAAAAATGGTGAGGTACCTCACCGAAACGTTTTCGACAAAATACAAGTTGTTGATGAAAAAAAAATAGACAGGTTATTGTGGTAAATATATACTTGATATAGTGCAATCACCCAATTTTGGAAATAATCCTAAATTTGCAGATATTTTACCCCGATTTTCCATTTTAACGGGGTTATCGCAATCGAGCGAAGGGAATATACGTACTAGTGAATAGTGAACCCACGCACGCATACGTTGGTCCCAATCAGGTCCCAGCCATAGGTAAGCACATAACGGAAGACCCCGACAGGAGTGCCAGGGGCAGACTTTGGTCTATGTAAGAGAGGGATTCCATGAAGCCAGATTTAGTCTCAAAGGAGCATATATCCCTGAATGAAATAGACTGATTTTTCGGTCTAGATCTGGATCTGGATGTAATACAGTGCAGGACTTTCTGGTATAATGCACCTGGTCAGGAGAGGGCGATATTGTATTTAGTTGAAGAGTAGGTAGCTCTTTTCAAGTGTAATTGCTATCACTTGCATAACTTTTTAGATCACAAAATTTATCATTACTGGCTAGTTTGTTCCCAACATTTTGGACAAGTCATTTTAAGCCCGTCTGTGATGTTGATATAATCTTTTATCTTCTTTTCAGGAACAAAGGTATAACCCCTCTTTTAGGTTTGACTTTCTCAACTTCTCCAAGGAAATTGTACAGGATACTAAAGAGGATCATCAGTTTTATGATGTTGGTGTCGACACTGCAGAGATCAAGAAACTTCCCAAAGGATCATGTAAGTAGCATTGACACTTATTGGGGACCAATCACCCAAAATAAAGAAGATATTTTGTTTTGTATGTTTGGGGTTCCATACGTGTATCTTATATTCAAAGTATCAGGTTTAAATATTACTTCTGTAAAGAGATGTTGCAAATTAGAATATCGAAAATGCACTTTGAACAAAGGTAGGAACTATTTGTTACTAGACTTTTTTATTTATCCCTGCTGTAAGCAAACACAAGCACAAGAAAATAAATGATATATTTCTTTTATTTTGTACTTTCAGTGTATTTGATACTAGAGTGGACTTCCCTTTTAATACTCCTTCATGGCCTATCATACAACTCCCCATGAAATTTATTATTATTTTTTAAAATTGAATAAAACTATGTTGATACAGTATTGACACACCCCTCTTCATCCAATAGATGTTAAGCAGCAGTTTGCACTGAATGGCTTACTACGGGAACGTGATTCGATGGTGCCCAACCCTGAGAGATTCTTAGCCACCAAATTCTCTCCAGTGTGTGATGACGAGGAGAGGTAAATGCATTGTAGCAAAAAGTCTGGAAAAGAGTCTATGAAGAATAGAAAACTTGATATTCCAAGCAAGGGAGATGGTTCAGGTTTGCTGACCTTTTGGTGGGGGAGTGAGACATCAAAAAAAAGTATGTATTGTGTTAAAAGGGAACATGATTTGTACAATTCTATATACTATGTATAGTATATAGAAATTCAACAAGGAATTCAACAAGACCTTGACATCACTTCTGTCTACGACAGAATAAATTTCTGAAGAAGTCGAAAGATGAAAGCTTAAATTTCCTGAGTATCCTGCGTCATCTTTGGTTTGAATTCATCCCAAGTTATGTACTATACTATGTAGTATGTACTATATCGATAATTTTTTGATTTATTACATTTTTATGAGACTTTTTCTCTTGCAAGTACATTACCAAATTGCCAACGAGAAGATGATTTTATCAACTTATTCATCATTTCCATCTTGTTTGAATTGCATTATAATCATTTTGAAAAGCTTTAATTTGGGCTGAAAATGGATTTGTAACCTTGCTTAAATGGCAGAATTTAACATCCATGATTTCATATTCATGCGTTCAACTAATAAAAAAGAAATACCCTGTCCATCCCTGTTTGTCATTATCCATGATCCGAGAATCCATTATGAGAAAGTGATTTTGAAAGAACTGCAGAATACCCTGTCTGTCCCCACCACACAGGTAACTTTAACCCTAACCCTTACCCAAGCCCTATCCCTAACCCAAGCCCTATCCCTAACCCTTACCCAAGCCCTATCCCGAACCCTAACCCTGTGTACTGATGTGTGGTTGAGTATTCTGCAGTTTAGCTGTGATTTTATGTAATGCCCTAAACTGAAATCAGTCTTTTATTCAAGTGGCCAAAAGCATCATCTTATCAACCATGGCATACATGTACATATCTTTTGATATGTAAGGACAGTATACTTATTTATAGCATTCATAGATGATTCATAGTATTCATAGCCTATTTACTTTGATTTAAAATGTTTTGAAGGAGTATCCTGGCAACATTGTCACGTGACCACAGGGTTGTAGTCTATTGCACTGGAAAAGTACAGGGTTTTATAAAGGTAAGTGCTGAGTAGTGAATCTGCTAATTGTTATCAAAATACACAATTTTCACAACTAAGATATGACTGTTAAGCATTTTGGGGGCATCATTGCAAACAATAAAAACAAACACTGTGTGAAATTTCTTCTCAAAAAATTAGATTGACAGGTAATTCTAGCATATTTTTCCCCCTAGGGCATCTACCAAAGGCATTCAGAAAACAAAAAAAAACAAAAGAGTCAAATTCTTAACATGCTCATTCATGCTCTGCCTAAAACTTCCACGATTCATTCTTTTTCAATTCAAATCACGCATCAGAGGATTTTAGTCATGTGGGTTTCTCATCAAGCTTAGGGTTTGAACCCGCACCCCTTCAGTCCCTTTATGGAAGAGTTAAAAACTCCTTATTTGAAAGCCATTTTCTTTCCACTATAATGCAATATTTGTTCTCGAGTGCATTATAAGCAACTGTATATTCAAAATAGAAAGAATTTTTTTAAGAAGACAAGACATCCCTGTTGTAACTCACTCTATAAAAGGACTCGACTTGCCCGCTAACCCCCGCACCCTTGCCAAACTCCATAATCATAGTGATGATATAGCTTATGATATTTATGATTTTTTTTTGTGTGTGTGAATTTTAGGTGGCAAATCTTTCAGATAAATTGTACGAGTATGCCAAGAAGACGGATTTCACCCTGATCTCTGATGGCAAGGAGGTATCGCCAGACAAAGAACGATCCACTGACTTTGATGTGTGTCAGAGTAGAATGAACTCTGTGAATGTTACAGGTAAGAAGGAATCCAAATTGAAGGCTTTCGGTGAAAAAGTTCTTGATATATTCTTTCTTTAAAAGAACCTGCTACATAGCGTTTAGCAGAATTGAGGAAAAGTAAATCAAAGGGAACAGATCATTGTGGAATAAAATTGAATCAAACACTGACAAGAAACTATTTGTGGTTTTCAGTTTTGGTTTTTCATTTTTGGTTTTCTTACAGCTGATTATGAGGCTAAATGGACTGAGGAAAAGGAAAGGAGGGAGTGATCCATATTGGAAGAGTTTATGAGCAGGTCACAGAAGTTTGAAAAGTGTAGTTCTGAAAAGAACTCTGGAGATTAGTTCTGAATGAGAGTATTCTTTCAATAAATGGAATAATAAAAACTCAGCAGGCTAATTGAGCTAATATTTATTTGAGTAGCCTCTGCATATTTATTCTCTCTTTTACTTTACCAAGTATATTTGTATGTGTGTATGCACCATTAGATATGACTTGTCAATGAATCATTATTGTTGTATGCAGAATTTTCTTCATATGCTGAAACAACAAAATTAATTCAACTGAATTGTCAATTGTACATATATCCTTTCTCTCATATTTTGTCCAGGTTTGGAATGGTCTAGAGTACTCAGTTCATCCATTGAGAAGGCCCCACCAAGAAGAGGCAAGCGCAGTGCCAAGAGGAAGAGCACGGAACCTGATGCTGCAGCTGTAACAACCAAAGACTTCATTCTTCTGGCCACAGCTCTCAAAAACAACCATGTCGTCCTTTGGCAGTTTCCATGCCCTGTCAACCAGAAGTGAGTATGGAGGGCACTGGCAGATTTAGAGAGGGCACAACCAGCCCATGTCTCCTTTTAAAATGGCATTAAACTGGCAAAACTTGAACAGCGCCATCTTACAGTAACGGCTAAATTGAGATCATAATTTGAAAATTAATTGCATTTTATTTTAAATTTTGACAAACAGATGTTTGGAAAATAGGCACATTTTATATTTAAAACCATTATTTTTGACGTTGCACATGTGGAAAATTGCCCACAGATACATTCTAAGCTTCTACAAACTAGAATGGGGCATGATGGGGAAAATTAGAGGCACAGACAGTTTTCAAATCTTGTTGAAAGATGGCGCCATTAGGAGCTTCAATCTACTGTCACTTTAAAACCAGTGTGAAATACCATAGTACACAAAAAAACAATGTGCCAAAGCTTAGAGTTAGAGCAATTGTGTCAAGTATTCTGAATTACATACACCAATCATTCCTTAAAGGGAAGATTGAGTTCTGGGAAAGGTGAAATGTAATTTGTGAGCTTTCTCATTCTTTTTATGTTAGTTTGGAAGGTTATCATAGTAGATATGTCCCCTGAAAAGGATTGCTCTTCAAATGCTCTCATATTCAAAATATGACAAGATATGGCTGAAATGTTCGGGCCGAACATTTGTGTGTAGTCCCATATACACATTTCTGTGTGCAGTGCACATGATTCTCAGCAGGATTGAGTCAATTTCTTATTTTTAATTGTTGCTAATTGATTATTTACATATATTCATGAATGGACAATTCGGCATTGTGTGCACTAGACATTGAGAAATTACCATTTTGGCCGTGCGCAGCACTACGATTTATGACGCTGCGCAGTACCGATTGGTTCAAAATTACATATATATTTTCATAACAGTTGGCAGCTATGCATTAGCCACACAACGAGCCACAGTGATCCCATGATTGCCATGTTGGCCTCTGGAATGTAAAGTGGATGCTGTGAGTCATGTAGCGAGTGAGTTTTGCAAAGAAAGTTACGTCCACGTATATAAATCGAACTGTACATGTACATTTAGGAAAGTAATATGTTGTGGGTATACAGCGATTAACCCTCAAATTTTCATGAAAGGAAAAGAAAAACAATTAAAATGATAAAATTCATGCTCACAATGACAGAACGATAAAACGATAAAACTCATGACAGTCCCGGCAAATTTTAGGCAAGAAATGCAAATTTTACAGAGGGTTTTTTTTACTGTCCGTCCTTCACAGACTCTATAATTTCAATCAGATAATGTTTTTATCTGAATATGGGGGAAATGAAAAACGGATTTGTGTGTGTACTTTGCTTGAATGTGCAAAAGACTTTTACATTTCAATCTGTCTCTCTCTCTCACTCTCTCACTCTCCCCCTCCCTCTTTCTCCCCTCCATCCCCACCACTCCCGCTCTCCCTCCTTTCCTCTATACCTTCCTTCTTTCCTCATTCCCAATATATCTTTCTGAAATAACAACAGGAGCACACCACAGTTGGCTGCAGTCCTTCATACTGATGATCCTCCAACAGCCATGCATTGGTGTGGCCATCATAGTGACAACAGTGAAAAAGGTGAGACTTCTAGACCCAGGCAGTGTGAGTCAATAAAACGGAAACCCATATTCAAGCCCCAATATCATAAAAGCCAAGTGAAATCGTTGAAATGTATTATAATGGTGTAATAGTTGATATTATCTTCTTTAGTATGATAGGCTGCTCACAGAAATGCACTCATGGGTGATCGAGCACTGGTCATTTTTAAAAAGCATGTCAAAATCCTCTTTGCTCAAGTTTGGGCTGAATGATGTTCAGGAGTTACTTGCATTATTCATAAGACAAGTGCATTCAACTGGAATGGAGACCATTCTACAAGACCTTGAGTTGACCATCCATTTCATTCAAAACTTGGGCAGGGGCAAATTGGGAAAATTTTTCACTGTTCAGCTGTCCATGGTCAGATTTTTTGGATCAAGAAGTCAAAGTAAAGGAAACATGATAGGCTAGAATGTGAATATCTTTGATTAAATCTATATGTACTGATTGCAATGATAGTTACGGTTGAATGGGGGTTTCCTTTGTATTGACTCACACTGTATAGTTTTCAATTTCCTACACAAACCTTACTTTAACCATGGAGCAAACATACCAAACCCTAACACTTACTGACCTAAAAACCCATTTGCAACCCTTCAACTCTCACCCGTTATCTTTGACCAAATAAGGCCTGAAGCAAATGTTGAAGGTCTGGAGTAAATTTCAAAGAACCAATTTTGAAAAATAATACAGGGCCCTCTTGCATAAAAAGTTGCAATTAAACACAACTCAGAAAATTAAATGCAACTTGATTTTCAACCAATCAGGATTGTGTATTTTGGACTTGCGTTTAATTTTTTGAGTTGCGTTTAATCACAACTTTTTATGCAAGAGGGCCCAGGACTGCTTTTTTCACATAAACGTGACATATAAAAGTGGTCTAAGTCCCTGTTTGTAACATGTATGTATTCAGCTTTTGACATACGAAAACCAAGATGAGAACAAAGATTCATTACACACATATTTTCTTTTTGAAGGGGTGTAATAGAATATATGCAACATGAACTATTTTCAAAATCATTTTTAATCATTCATCAGTTTACAATATAGACCAGGGACAAGAATATGCACAAAACTTTCTTTTGTCTGTTCCCTCTCTTAAGCTTACCTAGCTACTGGTGGATATGAGGGAAGGATAGCAGTGTGGGGTGTCTCTTCTGAGGGAGATGTGACAGTAGAAAGAGAGCTGGATGTATGGATGGAGAAAGATGATATACCGGTTCAGGCGTTGACTTGGGTCCATGCACTGTGTGTAAGTTTTTAAAATAATCTTGAATTCTGGTAGCAATGAAAAATAATATCTTTAACAGAATCCAACACTATTCTCACCATTATCTATGTTTGTGAATAAAGAGCATCTGCCTAATGAATCTGAGAGAAAATGTGCATTTGCTGTGTAATAAGCAAAATAGACGAGGCATTCCGTGAAATGCAGCGACTACTACTTGCATGTCTAGGCCACATACATTGTCTACTTGAAACATTGTCCACTATGTACTTATCCGTGTTGGCGATTTTCAGGATTTGCAGTTTTAGGTACATGTATATTCCTTTTTTGAAGAATTGAGCAAATCTGTGTTTGACCCCTGTGACCTTTCAGAAACACCTGTTACCAGGAAGTAAGAGAGCAGAATTTGAAACTACATTGTGGTTTCATGTAGGTGAAATATCAGTCAGATATTGTTCTTTCTGTATTCTTGTCCCCCAGACTGGTGAATCATTTGTGCTACTAGCTGCCAAAGGCCCCTGTGTGTTAGTCTTCCAGATACGTCTGATAAAAGGGAGCATGGAAATGGCCCACCAGTCTTATACACTGTCAATGCACACTGCTTTGGTTTCAGGTAAATTTCTCAGCTTTTCCCAGTGTAGCTCTCTTGTTCAAATGTGTTTTTATTTTGGTGTACCGTATGAAAAATGAATACATATTTTATTGAATTTGTGAAAATGTAGCCCCAAAACCTTATCGCTATTCACATTGTGTATTGGAAATTAGAAATATACTATTGAGTGTAAAGTTGATCAGATTTTGAATTTTCTGTTATCCTGCGATCTTATTTGTATGTGTAAGCTGAGTCATGTACATTTTGGACATAATGTCTCTTAAATTATTTTGTTTTTGCTACCGTATACAGTGGAACCTTATTATTACAGACTCCTTGGGATCAAGGAAATTACCACTTTATATCAAAACTTTGTTATATCAGCGTTAAAAAACACTAGAATACACAGAAGTGGGACCAGCAAAATTACCTTGTTATAATGAGAGTTTGTCATATCAGTGTTTTTTATAACAAGGTTAGATTTTAGTAAGTCATTGGAACTTGTAGGGTTATCAAAATGTTCTCACAGTCTGTCATATTGATTTCCTTTTGATATCATAGATTTAATAACTAATAAATTTCTTTTATCTCTTCCAATGAAATGCAGGTATGTGTAACATCAGAGATAAAGTGTATACCTCATCAATAGATGGCAGCATACAGGTCGCTCAGGTCAAGCAAGACAATGGTAGGTTTGATGAATTTTGTTGGTTTTCTTACTTATTCGGTGTCACCAAACATGTGTAACACAAATAATTTTTTTATGGGAGAAGTTTTTAACCATAAGGGCCTGTATTCTCAAAAGCCATCTAACTTTAATCCAGGCTTAAACCCCACCTAAGTATGTAGATTTAGTCCACCAAATATTAAACTTAGCAATTCATGAATCCATTCTGAATTTCTAGAAGAAAGACAAGATTTTCTTTGTCCAAAATTATATACATTGTCCAAATCTGGTATTGGCCAAACTGGCTGGCTATATTAGGGTTAATAAACATTGTAGGCTGAGGCTGCATTGAGCAATATTTTTCCAGCTCTTCTCCATAATAAAACAGTAAACAAAGTTGTATCCAATAAGCCCAATACAGTACAGTTGAGTACCGTAGGTGCACACAGGCCCATGTAGAGCAGATAGATTGTATAATATGAATGGAAACATGCATATCTGGTTGTTGTTTTTTTGCAATGAATCTCTTTTATAAATCCTTGTTATTTGATTAGAGGAGACGATTTTTGATTGGTCACTGTTGTGATCGATGGCAAATAAATCCCAATTTTAATAGGCTAACTTTAGCCAATAGACAGTTTTAATACATGTATAGCACACTTACCAGTGCAAGTACACTGCTGCACATGGCATATGTAAAATAACTGGGTAGTACTGTTTTTTCTAGTGCATGCAAAAAATGTGCAATACTCTAAATTAATCACACATTACTGCGTGCGACTAATTATTGTGATTACGATCTAATAGGAGTAAGTTGCATGACATGTGATGAGATTTATACAAATTGTGGCTCTTTTCTGACCCAGCACTCTGTTCTGTAACCTTCATCTTTGACCTTTGACATTTACTTGTAGGTATCTCTGTAGATCTGAGTTTGCTTGAACAACCAAAATTCATGACAACCAGAATTAATGGCATGTCAGCATCTACCAATGGTGTCTACCTCACAACAGTCAAAAGGTACATGTCTATATATATAGGAATTTGATTTACAAGAAAGATCTTTGGTTCTAATGAAAATTACACATAGAATGCTCGCAGATTACAACATGATTTTTATCCGAGCATTAAAAGCTATAAAATAAATGAATTGTATTTACTGTTAAATAAGTTTGACAAGAAATGTAATATATCATGAATAGAAAGACTACTGGTAATGAAATATCAATTTCATTGTCATTGATATTTCAGAAAATATTAGAGAATATGTTACAAGTTATTAAACTGATAATTTCAAAAACTCTTTCATATTAATTTTTTCACACCCATTTAAGTGCTTATCGAGTCATTGATTAAGCAGCACATATTTATTGGGAAGAAGTTTTCAAAACCATTTTGTTTGAGGGATTATGAGGGATATAGATAGACCCTCTTTATACTAACATATCAAAGTGAGTTATTGATGATAATATGTACTCTCACATTATATTATTTTTAGGCACTCCAATTATGCCACACACATAGAGAAGTCCAATCTCAAATTCACTCAAGTAGCGACAGATGAAGAGACGGGGCAGATGCTTATGGAACCCAAAGGTAAATTTGGTGGTCTTCGAATATTTAAAAGGAACAAATCATTAAAAAAGATATTTGTATACTTTCAGAAGACAAAATAAACATTTTTTTAAATATACAAGATATTGAAATAGTTATGGATTAGAGAGCATGAAGGGGAAAATGATTTCATAATAAGGCCTGCATGGAGGTTAAATTATAGTTTGCTTCTAATGGGTGTATGGATGCATTGACTAGTCGTCTCTTTGATATTTTGAGTGTAATGTATTCGCACTGAACCCAAAACATACAGAGTAAAATATATTTTGATGATTGGTCCAGTAGCCTGGATATGTTCATATGTATATGGTCATGATACTCTAAAAGCCCACCGCACACTATACGATCGACTACGATCCGATTTTGGAAATAAATCGCAATAGCATTAAATATAGGCATTTTAACAAGTGAAAGTTATCTGATTCAGGTTCTGAACAATAATTATTAT
Organism: Heliocidaris tuberculata; assembly: GCA_025618425.1. Taxonomy (NCBI): domain Eukaryota; kingdom Metazoa; phylum Echinodermata; class Echinoidea; order Camarodonta; family Echinometridae; genus Heliocidaris; species Heliocidaris tuberculata. The sequence continues at coordinate 16,822,177 of CM046849.1, read as the reverse complement.
TGTATTATTAATATGAATACTCAACATAGGAATATGGTGCGATGTCAGCCTTATATCCGGAATAAGGGCTAAATCAGTTTTGAATCGTAGACAGTCGCAGGACTGCTGTGACGTCACACGATTTGAAGCCGATTTGGCCTTTCCTCCGACTAGAAGGCGTATTAGGCCGTAATTTCGATTTTATTACCTATGTAACTATTCAGAACCTTAAACATATTTTATGTGTTTAACTGTTTATATCTAATGCTGTAACATTTTCTTTCATAGAATCGGATCATAGACCGATCGTATAGTGTGCGGTGGGCTTAACACCAGAAACTTTTGAGTACAGGAGACTTACTTGAATTTTGCAAGTGGCCCAATCTTGCAGAAGTCTCTTGCAATGAAATACTTAATTCCCAACATTAAATTTTTTGCATTTCATGAAAGTTTCAGGTGGCAAAAACAGCCAACATCAATAGTTCCCAGAAGTTTCAGGTCGCACTGATTATCCTATTAAACTGTAATCTTTCTCATTTGCCCCCAGGCAGGCTGTGCTACAAATTTGACTGCCTTGACTGGCTCTACCAGAAGTTGTCACCAGATAGAGCCATTCAGGATACGACGGAAACCATCCTCTCTGAAGATGTGTTAGCAAACAGGACCCAGAGCGAGATATTGTACCTGTTGAAGCTAAGACGCCTTGTTGTGATGATGATAGTACACAGGCTATCCCGTGAGATATACAACACAAGAGGGAGAAAGAGAGATAGCCTCGAGGAGATGATCAAGATAAATGTAAGTGTTTACCATCAGGGGCATCACTGGACTATTTTGAATGGGAGGAGGGCTGTCGGACCAAATGTGAGACAAGGTTGCTGAAAAATTTTCACTGATCAAACAAAGAAAAAGAAAGTGGCGACAGGTGTTCAATTTTTTTTCTCACCAAGCAAAAGTGAAAAGAAAAGGTCATCAGTTTGCAACATTTGCAGAAAGGCTACAAAATTGTCCAATATGCCATCTGAATTTTTTTTATGGGGGATGTCACACCCCCACACCCCCTCTGGCAACACCCTTGTTCACCATGTTATTACAATGACTTGATGGGATGGGTTAGCACCAACTTTTTTAAAGACATTTCTAGATTATGAAAATTTTGAATATTGCATGGATATATTTACATTGTTTCTATATCTGGCATTTCAAACTTATATTTATTCACTTTGATTGGTAGTGATAGAACACAATACCCTATACACCACATACAGGTACCATGTAAAAAATAAATCATATCTTATCATTCTATACAGGAAGGTCAAGTCAGGGAAATCTCAGATCGCATTGTGAAGCTGCATATAGAAAGAAGCTTGGAAGCACTAGCATCAGGTATAATTTTGATTTTTATGAAGTTTAGCAAAATATGGAGGCATGTAAAACAGCCGCTGTAACATCTGCCAATGCGCAATTGCCTTTTACCTCTTGGGTCTTGCTTGCTGAGGCAGGCATGCACCAGAAATCACTGGCATAGTTGGGGGGGGGGGGAGCAGAATATGCGTAACCCCCAAGTCTAAAGAAAAGTGAAAGAAAAAAGTAAAAATGGAGAGAGAAAAAGTAGAGTGGGAAAGGGAATGTGAAAAAAATGATGTTAAAACAAACACCCCTTGACCCTGTTCCTTTCATCCTCTGAGTAAATCCAGTGCCCTCTCCCCCCCCCCCCCCCCCCCCCCCCCCCCCCCCCTCCTGGTGCCAGTGCCCCTCAATGTCTGAACCCAATTTACACCTCTGTTTCATCCATTGGTGCATGTGAGAAAGATTCCAGAGAGAGGAAAGAGGAATATTGATCGGCCAGATGCAGTCTTTTGTTAAAATCATGCAGTTTAATGTTCCACTAGCTTTGGCTGAGCTACATGTACATGTACATACCTAGCTGAATTTAAGCTCAATCATTTTGAGGTTTGTTATTTTTCAGTCTCCCCCCTAGATTGGATTTATGGGTATTGGATCAACTTTGCAGACAAGTTTTGCAAAAGCAATTTCAACAAGCAAAACCTATGTTTTCTGAAGTTAAATGGTACCCAGGGCTCCACACTAACCTTTTTTTGTAGGGGTCCAGATATGACTTTATAAGATGGGAATGCATATAAAGCTCCATGTTAACATTTTGAAATTTAGGGGTCTGGACTAAGATTTTGGGCACCTTACAGTGTCGAGCCCTTGATACCTATAAAATTTCAGCAGTATAGTCATAGTATTCATAAATGAAATGTATACCTGAATGATACAAAAAATAATTAAATCAAATCAAATCTGTATTGAAATGAATCACAATCAATTAGTCATCACAGGAATTAATACATCAATAGATTTATTAGAAGTACATGTACATGTAGTTTAAATATGATATCAATCTTCATGAAAATAATATCTTCTCTGGTTTCATTTCAGCTGACGAGACGAAAAAGTGCTCAGGAAGATCCAAGCGTGTTCAAAAGCTGATGTCTGATTGGCTGATGCTCAATGAATCACATTCCAAAGAACCAATCACATCAACTGACTCAGTAGATGGGGGCGAATGTGAGAGTTGCAGATTGTGTGGAGAGAATATCCTTTGTCAAGTGAACCAAGATTATCAACACAAATATTTAGAAACCAGACTTTTAATTATTTGCCAACTTCAAAAAAAAAAATCGCTGATTTGAACCATAATTTTGTTTTATTTTTTCATTCAAATAGTTATTTCAATCAGTGTTTGTTTATTTATTTGGATTTTTGGGCCAGCCCTGAATGTAAGCTCTGCAAAAATAAAGAATTAAAAACATCTGTTTCCCCATCATCTTAGTGAAAAAAAAGTTAGTGATTTTAATCTTTATTTGACTAATAACGGCATATTTTTAATCACTGATATATGTACGTGTATATATAGCAATTTAAAGGGTACCAATCACCCAAAATAATTTTTGCTCTGTGTGTTAGAGGTTTTATGTCGTTATACTATATTCAAAATATGGGCTTCAAATATTAATTCTATAAAGAGATATTGCAATTTCAATTACACTCTCTATAAGCGTAAAAGCGACTCGTGAGTAGACTACTCAACGCACCCGTACGTGCTCGCCAAGATGAAGACTCGAAAATCGGTTCTGTGCGAGCATTTTCATGTTATCCTTTATTTCCTTCATTCTCATTAACTGTTGACCTATAGAATACCAGACAAATTTTCTTTGAGGTTGATTTTATACTTTCTAGCTGTACACAAATGATTGGTACACTTTAAACCCCCCCAAAAAAAAAAAATAAAAATAAATAAATAAATAAATAAATAAAATGACTAAACCCTGCTTACTTATCATTACTTCTTCAAGCTCCATGATGTAAAATAGTTTATTCTTCTGAGTTAACTAATTTCGTATGTTGGGTAATGTAATTTGCTGATGTGTTTAGTTTAACGAATTTCAGTTATGAATGATATACAATGGCCACCTTTTTCAAAATGCTAAGAAGAGAATGGAGGAGGAACATTATAACAAGTAATTCAAAATAACACAATCATTTGAAATTTTGCGTGGAAAGATTTCAGTTTCGATTGTCTGCTTTTATTGGTGTTCTCTTCCGAATGGTATTCCTTGACTTCCTTCATCACATATCCCACTCACATCAAGAGAAGATGGCTCCTGTCAAAATGGACACAGATGGAGTAAGTCTTAAAACACTGGGCCAGTGTTCAATTCAATTCATGACAAGAAGAATGGTCCCAACTCCATCGAAACACTTTTTTAGTTCTTAAAAAGAATATGTTGATAAGTTTAGGAAACGGAACACTTTCATGTTAATGTATTAAGTAATGTATGTTCATTCATGCAGATGGAATCATTCTCTATCCTGAACTTCTCTAAAGATATCAAGTTTTATCTTTACCTACAAAACTGTTGGGATGGAGTTGGGTCCTTTTTTTTTAACTCAGGTTTGAGCTTAGATGAAATACATTGGTGTTCAGTGGCATCTTCTTATTAAAGGGTACCAATCACCAACAAATATTTTGCTCTGTATGTACGAGGATCCATGTCGTTACACCATATTCAAAATATGGGCTTCAAATATTAATTCTATAAAGAGATATTGAACTTTTAATTACACTCTCTATAAGTGTAAAAGTGACTCGTGAGTAGACTAATTGACGCACCCATAGGCGATCGCCAAGATAAGGGCTCGCACATAACCAAACTCGGAGTTGGTTCTGCACGAGCATTTTCATGCATTGCTTTATTTCCTTCATACTCCTTAACTGTTGACCTATAGAATGCGATATAAAGTTCTTTGAGGTTGATTTCATACTTTCTAGCTGTACACAAATTCTTTTTTTTTTTTCTGGTGATTGGTACACTTTAAAATAAGCAGGTTTAGGACAAATGTAAGGAAATTAAGCTGCACAAAGGCAAATGAAAGCATTCATTGCTTACAGTGCACATAATTGTTTGAAATAGCTGAGGCTGAATAAACAGCAAGAGCAAAGTTTGTGATGTCACAATAGGAGGGTATTTTGGCTTCATTTGGCTTGCTAGGATACTACAGATTAAATCTTCAGTAAAATGTTGATTTAAAGGGATTGATTAACTTTGTAAAACATTCAAAAATCAGCTCAAATGCCAGTGAATTGTGTGCAATCCTCTAACTACATATATAATTAAGGATATGTGAAAGTTTGAGAGAAAATGGAACCCGTTTACTATCCAAAAAAAGAGAAAAAAGCGATCAAACGCTATAGCGCAAGTCGCTCTGCTTCTTCCCTGCGCTGCAGTCACAAAAACCAAGCACCAGTGCTTGGCGATTTCAGAGCGGGTTTCCAGCCCGTGAAGAAATAGGGATTCGTTCATTGTGCGGTATTCTGTGATAGAACCATAAGAATTCTTTAGGGTTCGGTGGTACTAGTATCCCAACATCAATATTCAATCGTAAATATCCTGAGATATAAAAGACCGATCAGCTTATAAAACTCAGGCGATTCCTGTCTGACCTAAAGATTTGCAATTATGATTACAGCATTGGCTGGAACAGTGATTTTTTGTTTTCAATCCTGGGCAAAGTTAATCAATCCCTTTAATCCAAGCATTGAATTGTAGATGTAGAGGTATATCAGATTCTCTATATTTAAAATTAATGAAATAAGTTGGTAAAGAAGTGGGGTGTTTTTAATGTTGACTATATTTGTTCCTTTCAGAGCGTTGTAGCCTGTCTTTGATGCTGTGTCAGACCATGAAACCAAACAGCTGTGTTTTCTGCAGGACTTGCTATGCATCACAAGAAGACATGGGTAAAAAAAAATCATAATTTTTGTTGTTGTTGTTGTTCTTCTTCTTCTTAAGCTACATGTATGAATGTTTTGTTATTTTGTAGCATTCTACATAAGAAAATGAATTATGAAAACAAAAAAACATTATGTATGTATGGTGGGTAAACAGTAGGCTGCATAATTAGTGCCAGTAATAGATTTATTAGAAATCTGAGTTTCCCTCCTTTTCACTTAAAGGTATTAGATAGTTTTGGGAAGCCCTCAAAAACTTTTTGATAAAATTTCTTTGATTTTACTTAATAAATAGCAGGGTATTAACATAACTAAGATGCTGTGAAGTTTTTTCCTCCTCAAGTGAAATATTTATCGAATTAGAGGTGAAAAGAATAAAAATCCCTGGCCCAAAAAAGAGGGGATGTAAATTCGAACAACGGCCACACACATTACTCACACGAGGATTGCTGTGTGTTATAGAATACGCTACACATAGTGCGAAGTGCTGGGTTTATTGTGTGGGGAACCTTCGGGTGGATATGGTCTCAGCGTGAGGCAGTGAAAAGCTGTTACCAAGCATTTCTTACAGATATGTACACTAAAATTTGTTCGAAATCATGAATGGAATGTTAAATAATCTCGTACATGTGCCTTATGATAAAAGGAGAATAGTATGTGACTATGTTAGATAAGTTTCTTGCCAGTATGATTTTTGCTACCGAGACTGTCTATGAGCTTTAAGTTATGGACTTTAGAACTCTTATTTTGGTCACCTTACAGAAAATTGATGATGTGGAACCTCCTCATAAAGTAACCTCATTGTAATACAATATGTTTTCTGGTCCCACTTCTTTGTATTTTGTTGTTTTCGAGTACTGATAAAGCAAAGTTTCAATGTAAGATAGTAATTTCTTTGGTCCAGAGGAGAAAGTGAAACAACTCCTTGATGTTTATAATGTTAATAAATATTTATTTTCTGCCCCATCCCCGCAAATGATGGGGAAAAAAAAGAAAATGGGAAAGAGAAGAAAGGAGATGAGGGAAGGGAATGTGAAAAGAAGACGTGAGGACACCCTCCTTACATGGGTTGCCTTGTTTATTTGTACATGTATTTCATCCATCTACTAAGCACAGTGCAATCCCCTCTTGGTCATTGTGTCCTATGTGCCCCCTCCCTATCCGCACATCACACAAGACAAATAAATGAAAAAGAGAAAAGGAGAGAGAAAGGGAGAGGGGGAAGGGGATGTGAAAAGAAGCAAAGTAAGATGGTAGGATACCCCTTCCCTCAATGGATGGCATTCTAATTTGATATACAGTGGAACCAAAAAAGACCAGAGTTCCCTCCCTTCCCCGCGTTCTCCCCGCTCCCCCTCCCCGCTCCCCCTCCCTGCTCCCCCTCCCGGCCCCCATGATGACAGTACAGTGGAACCACATTGTAAAGAACACTGTTATAACAAATTCTCATTATAACAAGGTCATTTTGCTGGTCCAACTTCTGTGTATTCTATTGTTTTTTTAGCCCTGATGTAACGAGGTTTTGATGTAAAGAGGTAATTTCCTTGGTCCCGAGAAGTTTGTTATTACGAAGTTCCACTGTACCCCATCAGTGGTAAAAAGGTACCATATCCTGCTGTCAGATATCAAAAATAAAAAAAATTTCACACTTGCTCAAAAATTTTAAAAATCCTTTTTTGTCCTATATGTACATGTAGATAATTGTGTATTATATATTTGTTTGTCTTGCAGACAGCGCCTGGCTTCAGAATCTTCTCCATTCCAATTGCCTTTGGTGTGATGGACCCCTTACAGACAGATGACAGCCGACATTACTGTCACATAATGGCTCATATTGGTGCTCTAATTGCATATTTTGCTTAATGATTTTTAATTAATAACTAATACAGATGTTTGCAATGTGTATAATCCTCAAAGGGAAATCCGGACTTAATTGCAAGTTGATTTGAAGGATTGCAGAAAAATGAGAAGAGCAGATTGGTGGAAATTTGAACCTATTCAGACAATCAATAAGAAGGTTATGCATTTTAAAAGTTTGTAATCACTATGAAATATGGGAATTTCAGATTGGTAATTATTAAACTTAACTCAAAAATGTCCAGCTCGGTTAAGGTCCTAACAAGGGAAATAAAGCTGACTTTGTGATATTAGAAAATCAGTTCCGATTCATTGTAATAAGATGACCCGGTTTGAAAATGTGAATGCTTTCCATAACATCTCATTGGAGGCTGTTTAAAGATGTTTCATCTGAGTGCCTAATTTTTGTTGAGGCAACAATGCAATGGGGTTTTTTTAATCATTCATTATATATTCCAATGCTGTCAAAACTAGGATTAAAAGGAGAACATGAATACAAGAAAAAGACATATTATGCCAGTTTCTTCTTTTGTCAAATGAATTGGACTTTGTGATATACATGTACATGTACTAGTAATTAGAAAATTGGTTCCAATTAATTCTACTAATCAAATGACCCTGTTACAAAATGCGATTGCTTTTCATAACATCTCATCAAAGGCTGTTTAAAGATGTCCCCTCCACTTACCTAATTCCTCGAGGCAAAAATTCCATACATGTGTTTGTAATCATTCATTGATAGGTACATGTAATGATGCTTCTTTTTATTATACATGTACATGTATACTATTAATACATGGTTGGGAGTGCGTTAGTGCGATCTGGCAACACAAAGGTTTTTATCGTGGTGTACTAACACACGAGGCGTAGCCGAGTGTGTTAGACACCACGATAAAAACCTGCGTGTTGCTGGATCGCACTAACGCACGAACTCACAACCATGTATTAATAGTTTTATAAAACGGGTCTACAATTTTAGTGTTTTCTTACAATCTTAGTGTTTGATCTGGATTAGCCGTGCGTTAGTCCCCTCGCCGTGCGTTATCACTTTTTTTTTGCACGGTCACGTGATGTTATTTGACCAATCAGGATGGCTACATTCTTGAACCCGTTTTATAATATCTATTGCAATACATGTACTGTCAAAACAAGAATTAAAAAGAGAACAAAGAATACATAAAACAGACATATTGTGCCAATTTCATCTTTTGTAGAATGTTTATCTCTGTTTTCAATGATTTGGGTATTTACATGACATTGATGGAGTTGAAGGGACCAGAGAGGAAGATTAGGATATGTGTATGGAGCCACCAAGAAATCAGGGGCTTGTTGCAGGAAACCATCTTAAATCTAAGTTTATGAATGGTACCATGTGAAAATGTCAGAGGTAAAATAGAAATCTTCCTGGACATCCCACTTAAATGCATGCTTATTTTTAAACACTTGTTTCAAAGGGATGTTAGTGAATTTAAAAGATGATTCCTTGCAACAGACTGGCCTTACACAGAAATTTGGAAAATCAATTTCCCACGAATTAGAAGACAGATAAAATTTTGGTACATGTCATCCCCCAGGAAGGTGTCTTGATTAAAGGAGAATGAAACCCTGGGGAAATAGCCATTTCAATGAAAAGAGAGGATAGGGAGAAGCAATTTTTAAAAAAGTTCCATCAAAATCAGTTATGAAATGAAAAAGTTATGAAAGTTTGAAAAGTCTCAATTTACTTTCTATGGCGATCCTCAAATTGGCAATGTTGCTTCAAAATAGCAGGTTTAGTAGTACCATGGATATACTACTCGAATAGTATATCCATGGCAGTACAACTCTGAGAACTCTCAATATGTTTTGTATACAAAATTTCATATTTTCTCCACCATCTCAAAAAAATGCTGCTTGTCTTTTTGTGAACTCAACATATGTTGTGTCAAATACATTTTCCCATGATATATCTTGAGTTTAGTAGCTGCACCTTGAGAGACAATGGGGAAATATGAAATTTTGTGTACAAAACATATGGAGAGTTGTACTACTAAACCTGTCATTTTGAAGCAACATTACCAATTTGAGGATCGCCTTAGAAAGTAAATTGAGACTTTTCAAACCTTCATAACTTTCTCATTTCGTAACCAATTTTGATGGAGCTTTTTTAAAATTGCTTCTCTCTATCCTCTCTTCTCATTAAAATTGATTTTCCCCAGGATTTCATTCTCCTTTAAATTCTGGATCTCATCTTGTTCACTGAAATCAACTGGATGAAATCATTGTGTATTTGAATAGGTTTGTACATGAGTGAAATAGAGAAAAGGATTGCTTAAATCGAGAGAGAGGGCATAATGAGTACAGAAACTATAGATGGTGTTATATCAATCAACCAGTCATTTTGAAAATGCATATATTTTTTCAGACCTTTTACCACTATAACAAATCTCAAATCTTCCATCTGTTCTGTTTATTTTTCATCTTTGAACCTTTACAAATATACAATGTCTTTGATTACTTTACCCCATCTCTCTCTCTCTCTCTCTTCTCTTCTCTTTTTCTGTCTCTCTCTCCCTATCTTGGTCTCAATCTGTCTCTTTCCCTCTCTTACTCTTTCTCTCTCTCTCTCTCTCTCCCCTGTTTTCCTTGTCTTTCTCTCTCCTATTCTCTCCCCTCTTCTCTCTTCCTCTCTCTCTACATCATCAAAAAATGTATTTTCTCAGTCATCCACTGCTTTGATCCTACATATCAATTTGGGAAATAGAAATGTAGGAACACAATGCTACTACTACATAGAAGAAAATACCACTAAAAAGCTCCCATCTGAATACAGAAACTAAAAAATGATTTTTCATGGAATAATTGACCTTTAGACTGAAAATTTATAGAAATCTGGTGGGTCACAAAGTACTCTTTGGCTACAGAATGCTAAATGTAGCATTTGTGATCTGTAACAAAATTAATAATTCTAAGTGAAGATTCTAAGTGAAATCTAAATTTCCAATTGATTTTGTCGTAGATATCAGTCCTGGGATTAATTTCATCCAAGAAAACCATTGGTCAGTTGGATTTATTACAGAATCCCTGATGTCAAAAATATAGAGTATTATTATATCATGATTTTTTTTTTTTTTCCCCCCCTTATTTTTTCATGAAAACACAACCTACATGTATAACTGCAGGATTTCTTACACATTCTGGCATGATGCTGATTAATCCAAAAAAAATATGTTTGAAATACTTTGCAAAATACTGCTAACAGAATACATTCCCTTCCAGACATGACGAGCCTACCAGCTATTCAAAATCAAACTTCTTTTAAAGGGAAGTGAAAGGAAACAAACATTAGCCTATAATCACGAAGATAATTGTCAGCCTATTATAAATATTTTGAAATTACTCCTATTTGATTATTTAAGGAGAACAATGTGTCAAAAAGTTGTAGTTTCCTTGCTAGACATTAACCCATGGTGGCTGCCATTTTCTTTACAAAGTAATGTCAGAGCAGTGCAATTTGTGAGATACCCACTGACCTGTATACTAGCTACGATGACACTCATGATCACCTGTGGAATGCATGACACTGACTGGATGTTCTTGTAATAAACCATTTTTGTAGTCATGTACCAAGTGTATATTCAAATGCAGATACTTTTATCCTGTTATATAACCTATTTGTGTTAAGATATCTGGGGCCTGTTTCTCGAAACCGTCATATGTCTAAGTTCTTAACTAAGTCAGCGCTAGTTCTCTAGTTGTCCGCTACGTGTTTCACGAAGCCGTCTTTACCAAGATGCATGACAACTTCCTGACTAAGGACTTATGACGCCTCCAACCCTGTCATATCTTGTTTAGTCGACGTACAGCGCCATCACATGTTATTTATTGGGTAGATTATGGTAGGCAAAAAGTGACACTACATACTTCTATGCAACTCTTTCTACGCATTCACTTTATCTGGAATTTATCCATGTTTATATTATGAAAATTATATAAAATACATAGTGTTTTTGTTCAAGGCTTGTCTCCACTTAACTCTAGTGAATCAACACTCTTTCCACATTCTAATGGATAAAAAAAATACAAACAAACAAACAAACAAACAACAGTCTAATTGAGGTCATTTCAATATGAAAGGAACTTTTTTTCAAATGAAAAAGAAAACCATAATAAAAACGATAATAATAGACTGACAGGAGATAGGCCTGTATCAAAATGTGGTGGGATTTGAAGAAAAAAAAGTTAAACCAAAACTTGTCAAATTAATCCCATCACTGGAAACTGGAAAAAAAAAAACTATTGACAAATAAACATTGGGCAAGAAAAAATAGAAGCCTTCCTGATAAGCAATGGGAACTTGGGAAGTATTATAATCTAGAAAAAATATAAATTCATAACTGTTACTAGGTATGTTTTATGTCAAAATGAATTTAGTAAGTCTCTTGACTTTTGATTGCAAAGCTATTTTACGATATGGGTCCTTCATATCTGATCAATTAGCATGAAAAATGACGTGCTACCATAATAAACTTGAAAATCACATGTTACGTCTTATATAATAATTACAAGAGTGCTTTTTGTGTGAAAACAAATAATTGGGCGATCTTCGTAAATGATTTATATAAAGATTTCTTTGGTGAACTAAAATCCGACGAGGGAACTGTAATATGACACCGTAGGCCAGCCATAGTCAACGGCATATTCTCTGGTTTTCAGACCCATATCACTGTAAACATAGATTATATCAACGATGTTTAAAATGAATACTTTGAAATATACGTGTTTAAACTTATAATATGAATATTTTTTGTAATTTCCATGTCATACTCAAGCCCCAAAACATTATGTAAAACATTCAAAGCATATTATTATTACAATGAAAATATATGGGTTTATTTTTATAAACTATCAAATTACGACATCCGGGGGGTACCTATCCAACGTAAAACTGGCTCACCGATCATGAAATAAATCACTCATATTTTTCATTTTACAAGCAAATCCATCATGTAATTTACATAATTTAAAAATTATTTGGCATCTATTATACCCTTCTACATTTTCTATTTTCTTTTATTCCCTAATTTATTCAAATATTTGCAGTTGAGTTAAATTTAGCTTTTAAAAATATAGTGTAATTGCAACCAAGGCTACGTGTTGGCTCCTATTCTCGCCGATAGTATCGATATCACGAGATGTCTAACTAGTTAGCTCTTCATGAAACAGTTTAGGAAGATCATGGACATCTCCGTAGTTGGCGGATAAAGTTATGACTGTCTTGTCGTTGGTTTCGAGAAACAGGCCCCTGGTTCAGCTGTTTTATAGGTGGGGTAGTTTCTTTTGTTAAGCAGGATTTGACATGCACAAGTTGTTGCTTGGTCAGATAAAGGTTTGTCAATTCAAGTGACAAAGACCTACATACAACTGCTCCTAGTTATCACCTGTGCAAGATGCTGGGGGTACCAAGATGGCTGCCATTTTGCATTGGTGGTTTTAGTTGTACAATAGCTATTCATTGTGCAACATCATATCCATTGTGTACAGGTAAATGGACATGTACTATTTTGACATCACAGTTTTTCAAAATGGCAGCCCCCATGTGATAATATCTAGCGTGGAATCTGCAAATTTTAGAGAGCTTGTTCTCCTTACTGAGTAATCAAATAGGAGTATTTTCAAGGTATTTTGAACAGGCTGACAATTTTGCATACGATTATCAGCTAATGTTTGTTGAGTGTCATTCTCCTTTAACTAATGGATTTTTAATTACCGGTATACAGTTGCGCCTCATTACAAAGAACACGGTTGTAACAAATTCTCACAATAACAAGGAAATTCTGCTGGTCCAAGTTCTTTGTATTCTATATTTTTTGAGTAACAAAAATTCAAATTAAAAGGCAATTTTCATGCTCCTTAGGAGTTCACTTTAACAAGGTCACAGTAGGAGTCAGCTATGTTGACAAAACTCTGACAAGTTTTAGGGGTTGTCACAAGTAACTCTCCAAAAGATATTGGCCTGCAACAAATCATTTTGAATTGTTGTCCTGAAATAATTATTGTGGTAAGGTGTAGGCTAGCCAAATGTAAATAAAACAGCAAAAATGTTATGGAAAAAAATTGCCTGAAAATAGGCACACTAATAAATACATATCTTTTTTTCTTACTTTCATAACTATAGTTTGAAAAAAATAAAAATACATTGTACCTTTTCAAGGAGATAAAAAAAAAATTGTTAGAATTTTTGAATAATAGTTGTGGCAAAAATAGTCAGTTTTGACTAATTGCCAGATTAAAAACAAATAACAACATATATGGGAAAAGGTTGCAGGTTGACAGCGTACATATATGGCGTGGATATAGACCTGATATTTCATGGAATGCCTTGTTTATTTTGCTTATTACTTTCAGAATTATTTGGCAGATGCTATCTATCTTTACATAGAAATACATAGTAACTTTGTTGGATTCTGTTTGTAAGATTTTTGATTTTTTGTAACCAGAACACAATATCTGCAACAATCATTTTTCAGCCATCCACAGCATTAAGTGCTAAGGATGTAAGTGAGTTAATATTACATGCAAAGTCTCAGGCTGATAAACATTGCATCTGTAACCTGGTTGAGACCTGTGAAAATCATTACACCTGTAACCAGTACTTGTAAATAATTAAATATTGCACTTCATAGAGCGGTGTATTAAGACATAACTAAACTACAGGGATATTCCCTGTTGATTTACAATGAACCGACATGAATTTGTATTTCCTGAGGACTTGTGCTTGAGTACTAATAGATAGGAGCTGATGGGTCCATCAGGGGTCATGCGATCATGTCGTTCCAGGATCATCCGGTGAGTGACAAGTCTCGTCCATTCCTGGCTCATAAACTCATGATGTTCTGTATTTAACTTTAAACATGATGTAGAAGTTTGATTGGAAGAATCACTCTCCCCAGTGGAGTCGAGTCTTGAACCAAATTCATTCTGTGGTTGTTTACTTATAAGAGCAGCCTTGGAAGCAAACAGTACCAAGTGGTAGTCCTGGACTAGTCGGGAGAGAGCCCCAAATGCCAGCTTCTGATTGATACCTTGGTGATGTGCACCATCTCCTCTCATCCTATCTATCCAGTAATACGCTGACACAGAATCCATCATGAGCACAGATATGTCGCACTGGCTGGCAAGTAAAGATTCAAGGGAGTGGAGAGTTATCACCAGCTGGTTGCTCGTGGCAATCTTGACCACATAGAATCTCTTCAAGCAAGCCTTTAGGAATGCCTCTACTTCCTCTACAGATGGGGGAGGAAATTGGGCTTCATCAAGGGACTGATTGGCAGTTTTTGTAGTCCTGCAGGCAGCACTATGCAAATCTAAATTCTCATTCTGTTGCAAGCATGTTCCCTTATTGCTCTCATTTCTCTTTTGATCAGGACACCCAGCATAATCTTCAGAAGTATCTTCCACTGTCACATGTAATGCACTTGCTTTAACAACATCATGATCTCCAATCCTACTCCTATGCTTTGTCCTCTTATCAATAGCTTCAGCAACTTTCCTTTCCAGAATAGCAAACAACCTGAGCATTGAGAACTGATGATCAGTGTCTATGAATACGACACTGGTTCCTAGTCCACCAATGTCAACCCCCTTCCATTGTTCTGGAAGTATACACATTGAAGCAAAGTTCAGGAGCAGTTCAGTTTTGCCAGAGCCACTGCTACCATAGATCTCGACCACATCACCAGGCCTAGGCTCTGACCCTGGTGGGATCAGTTTGGGGCTCAGTCTAGCCAGAGAGGGTTTCTCACCAAGTCGAGCAAAGAGCTGCGAAAGATAAAAAAATAAAGGTTGGATTAAAGTCAACTTCGACTAGGGCCAATTGATCATGTTCAGCAAACATGTACATGTATGAATGCACTCACAAATATGCAAGGTCATCTATAAATAACCTCACAAAGCAAACGTCCATACTGCCGCAACTGCATGGTTAAACGAGTGTGCATTCTTGCATTCAACTGGGCAAATTGTGGTGTGCGCCTGTAATCCAGCTAACAGTGGAAGTTATAAACTGATTCAGCGGACCCAGGTTCGACACTGAGTCACGTCTTTCGGATAGTGAAGTTAAAGTGTACCAACCACCTGAAAAAAGAATTTGTATACCGCTAGGAAGTATGAAATTAACCTCAAAGAATTTTATCTCAAATTCTATAGGTCAACAGTTTAGGAGTATGAAGGAAATAAAGAATAATATGAAGGTGCTCGCGCGGAACCGAACCTCCGAGTTGGGTTCCGCATGAGCACCTTCATGTGCATTGAGTAGTCTACCGGTACTCACAAGTCACTTTTATGCTTATAGAGAGTATAATTAAACTTGTAATATTTCTTTATAGTTCTAAGTGATATTTGAAGCCCATATTTGGAATATAGTAGAATGGCATGGAACCTCTAACATACAGAGTAAAATATTTTTTGGTGATTGGTACCTTTTAAAGGTCGGTCCTTTAAAGGTCGGTCCCCAGATGTAAATAATCATATCTGATTGATACACGTCTGTAAAATCTTTTTTTTTGTCTATTCATAATTTTTAATTCCTTCATTCAGATTTTCAAAATGGTAATAAACACAATACAAAAAATATATTTCCATAACATGCCATCCATAAATAAACAATATTAGTATAGTTTAACTGAACAAGGTATAGATTAAAACCTGATAGGTGACAAATTAAAGTATGTAGGGCGATTGTAACAATGAATATAATTTTTTTAAGCTGTATGTAATATTATCGTGTATGTAAAAACCCAATTAAACACACACACACACACACACAAACACACACTTTATCTCTATCATCATTACGGTCGGCAAAAAGGGACACTACATACTTTTATGTGCTTTCTACGCATTCAATTTATCTGGAGTTTATCCATGTTTATATTATGAAAACTATATGAAAATACATAGCGTTTCTGTTCAAGGCTTGTCTTCACTTAACTCTAGTGAATCAACACTCTTTCCACATTCTAATGGATAAAAATACAACAACAACAAAAAACCAGTCTAATTGAGGTCATTTCAATATGAAAGGAACTTTTTTTTTTTCAAAAGAAAACCATAATAAAAACAATAATTAACAATAATAGACTGATAGGAGATAGGCCTGTATCAAAATGTGGTGGGATTTTTTTTTTTTAAAGTAAAACCAAAACTTGTCAAATTAATCCCATCATTGGAAACTGGGGAAAAAATAAACTATTGACAAATAAACATTGGGCAAAGAAAAAAAAACAATCCTTACTGATTAGCAATGGGAAGTATTATAATCTAGAAAACATATAAATTCATAACTGCTGCTAGGTATGTTTTATGTCAAAATTAATTTAATAAGTCTCTTAACTTCTGATTGCAAAGCTATTTTACGATATGGGTCCTTCATATCTGATCAATTAGCATGAAAAAGGACGTGCTACCATAATAAACTTGAAAATCACATGTTACTTCTTATATAATAATTACAAGAGTGCTTTTAGTGTGAAAACAAATAATTGGGCGATCTACGTAAATGATTTCTATAAAGATTTCTTTGGTGAACTAAAATCCGACGAGGGAACTGTAATATGACACCGTAGGCCAGCCATAGTCAACGGCACATTCTCTGATTTTCAGACCCATATCAGTGTAAACATAGATTATATCAACCATTTTTAAAATGAATACTTTGAAATATACGTGTTTAAAGTTATAATATTAATATTTTTTTAATTTCCATATCATAATCAAGCCCAAAAACATTACATGTATGTAAAACATTCAAAGCATATTATTATTATTACAATGAAAATATATGGGTTTATTTTGATAAACTATCAAATGACGACATCCGGGGGGTACCTATCCAACGTAAAAACTGGCTCACCGATCATGAAATCAATAACTCATATTTTTCATTTTACAAGCGAAACCATCATGTAATTTACATAATTTAAAAAGTGTTTGGCATCTATTATACCCTTCTACATCTTCTATTTTCTTTTATTTCCTAATTCATTCAAATATTTGCAGGTGAGTTAAATTTAGCTTTTAAAAATATAGTGTAATTGCAACCAAGGCTACTTGTCGGCTCCTATTCTCGCCGATAGTATCAATATCACGAGATGTCTAGCTAGTTAGCTCTTCGTGAAACAGTTTAGGAAGATCACGGACATCTCCGTAGTTGGCGGATAAAGTTATGACTGTCTTGTCGTTGGTTTCGAGGAACAGGCCCCTGGTGTTTTTACATCTTGTTAAGTGCCAAATTTGGACTTGTTCTTTTTTGGACCTTTTTCCAACTATAGTACGTTCTGGGGCCCGTTGCACAAAACTTGCTTTTGAACGCAACTCGGGAAAATCAAATGTAACTTTATTTCCCACCAATCAGAAGTGCGCATTAAGGACTTGCGTTTGATTTTTAGGAGTTGCGATTAAATGCAAGTTTTGTGCAACGGGCCCCAGGTCAGACAATCAAATTTTGAGATCGCAATCTTTCCCACTTATACATGTACAAGCTTATCTTTCCCAAACTTTATGTTGATAGATTTTGTAGGTCTAATTTTACCCAATTAGTACAGTCTAATGTTAGAATGTTACTTTTTTTTTTTGCTGTAAATTTGATTAAACAATATCAAGTTGAACATGAGATATCATGGATCAATTATGACTTCTAAATTAGACACTTTAAAATGTGCAGAAGCTTTGGACTATTTTTGGTCATTCAGCCCCCCAGACCCGGCCCCAGGGCAAGGCCCTAATCACCCCATCAGGATCTACACACTGGTGAGGCAAATGAAATGGTGGAAAGCCGTACGGTATGTGTCACGATATACATTATAGATTCCCTCCATCCAGTTGCTCCACACATTCATCCCAACCCCCACAGCGATGGCCATCAATTTGTAACACAGATTTATTATCTAGTGATCTAAAGGGTAGACTCTTTAACAACTACATGTACCTACAAGTATTATACCCACTCACGGGACCATCACTATATGGGGCTGTGTCAATTTCGGCCAGTCACGACTAAGTTGAAGAGGTAAAAACACCAATATAATAGGCAAAATTTTGAGAAAATACTTCCTTCTACATATTAGAATGATAGAATATCTAATTTCATGCCAGATCCTTCGATAGGATCTTTATCATCTTGATCAATTGAAATTTTCAGGCTGTTTTTGGTCAGTGATCTTGCTCCCCTCCTGCACACGTACATGTATGGGCAAGCTATCACGGGGTCGGGCTAACTCGGCACTAGGGTGAACTCGGCACTACGGGAAAAGTGAGGCCGAGTTAGCCCGGAGGGTTTAAATCGATCATGCAATACCAATCCGAAAGTTTTTGTTGTGATTACTAGCTAAGAATATGTTTATTAACCATTCTTTTTGATAGAATTGTATGAAATACTAACTTTGAAGATAATCTTGCAATTTTCTTGAGCTAACATGATATAAAAGTGACATTTTCATGCAGTTAATCACACAACACTGCTCCGAATCGCCGTGTGTATGCCGTAGCATGCACCCTGTTTGGTACAGTTTTCAGAGCGATGAGTCGGACACACATTTTGCACAACTGCTAATTACTGGAAAACTCGGTAAATTTGTTTTATCCATCATGAATTTGGAACTAATGGAATTTGGAGCCTATTAAATAGTAATGAGTTGTTAGTATGTTTCAGACATGATAAGATCTACGGAATTTTGCAGTAATTCATTCATCAAAATGTCTCCAGATATGAGTCCGAGTACCAAACACAGTCACTAAGTCAGTGAATGCAACGCACGGCGATTGCGAATATATGCGAGCTGTGAGAGATTAAACTGCCCAAAATGTCACTTTACTATGATATTACTTTTATTAACTCAAGAAAATTGCAAGATTATCTTCAAAGTAAGTATTTCATACAATTCTATCAAAAGAATGTTTAAAAAACGTATTCTTAGCTTGTATTTAGTAATAATTTCCGGTAGGGCCAACTTCGCCCTAGTGCCGAGTTAATTTTAGCCCAGATTCGCTATCACACATTATAAAACATGTTCAAGAATGTAGCCATCCTGATTGGTCAAATAACACCACGTGACCGTGCAAAAAAAAAAGTGATAACGCACGGCAAGGGGACTAACGCACGGCTAATCCGGATCAAACACTAAGATTGTAAGAAAACACTAAGATTGTAGACCCGTTTTATAAAACTTTTAATACATGGTTGTGAGGTCGTGCATTAGTGCGATCCAGCAACACGCAGGTTTTTATCGTGGTGTCTAACACACTCGGCTACGCGGCGTGCGTTAATACACCATGATAAAAACCTTTGTGTTGCCAGATCGCACTAACGCACTCCCAACCATGTATTAATAGTATAGTCAAGTATTGTAACTCCGAACAGATTGTATTACCGAACGTGTAAAGTTAAGCGCCTAAAATGGGTTTTCATACGCGTGGGATTACGCGTATGAAAACCACACTATTGATACCAAGGTTGTGTCTTTTTTCCCATAGGTTTCACACGTTCGGAATTACGGTACCTTTTTCAAGGGACCAAAACGCCGCGTCGTTGGGAAGGGGTTCACTCGGATGGGAATATCGTATTAAATCTACGTTGTCTTTTTAAAATTCCATCAACTTCTTTTTTTGTAGGACTTTGAGCATTCAATATGTATAGTTTGACAGATATTCGTTTCATATTTTATTTGCTATCGTTGATTTTCTGAAAAGTGTTCGGACACTGGATCAACCACCATATACTATCACTTGCCTATGCCTGGTCATGCTGGTGGGAGGCAATTGCTCACGCCCGGTATATAGGTATGTAGGCCTACAGTCTACAGAGTGCGAGGTTATCTCCAATAACCTCGCATAAGTGTGAGTGTATTATACCATACCATAGGGCCTACCCCAAGTCACTTACACTTATGCGAGGTTATTGGAGATAAAGTAAAGTTTTAGCAGCATGCAGCAGTGAGTAGCTCGAGAGGCGACGGGGCAGCGATCGGTACCGTACCGCTAGCCGCTACCGGGCCGAGGCACACGCTCGGAGCTGGAGCTAGGCCGCTATCGCTAGCAGCTGCTCTATCTGTAGCCGGTAAAGACTACCTCTCTTCAGCTAGCGATTTGCAGTAGTTCAGAGTATGCCTTCATTGAATCAGTAGATATCTCATAGATGGAATGTATACCGGTACATAATTTAAAAATTTTTAATCCATAAATTTATATAAATCTACATGGAATCGATATTTAAGGCACATTACCTGTGCTCCTGTTTCTGAAATCGCCGCCATCTGAATTTACAGTCCTCTACGGTAGGTGTTTACCAGGATAGACCTCTTCCAGGCCAGACGTGCCCTCCAAGACCCCCGTTATGAAACATATCCGTTCGCATGCGGCCGGGAGCGTGGCGGAGGCAGTGGTCGCTCGACCTGGTCTCGCGCCCTAGGCCCTTTCGTCGCGCGAGCCTTGAAAACTGCTCCAGCTAGCTAGCTACTCGCGCTACACGGCGCGGGCGCGGCCCCAGGCGCGGCCCGTCCCGAGATCCTGCGATAGCGAAGGTGTACCGCCGATAAAGCGAGGTTAGTTTTGTAGTTCCCTAGACCCTGTTTTTCACTCTGCCCAATAGATCATAGTTCCCAAGACCCCGTATTTTACACCTTGAAGTCAGTTCCTTAGACCCCCTTTTCGGGGATTCGTGAGGCACACCCCCGTCAAAATATAATTCGAGTGCCCCCCCCCGGGGACGTGCCCCCCAATCTCTGTATCTCCCGGATCTTTTCTCTCTTTTTTCTCCTTCTTCTGCTCTTCTTCTCCTCAGCCTCCTCCGCTCCTCCTCCTCCACAAAGGTAGCTGTGAAATTACTGAGGCCACTGTTCCTTCCAGATTTCCAGTGCATCATCGCTATCTAAAAAAGACATTCACATTTCTGTTGTTTCCAGGGGCGGATCCAGGGGGGTGGGAAACAAAATCTTCGAGTTGCCAACTAGGTTTCAAAGAAGGGAGGTACAGGCCGGATGCGCCCACCCCAAATCCCCCAGTGGTCGTTTCTTACTCACTCTCTCTATCTCTCTCATGGGCGCAAATCCTGGGGGGGGGGGGACAGGGGGATATGTCCCCCCCCCCCCCCCCCACCTTTTCGAATAACCTTTTTTTTTTTCTTTTTTTTTGCTTGTCAAGAGAATTTTGGAGGCGAATGTCCCCCCCAAATTTCAAAATGGATTTGTGCCACTGATCTCTCTACTCATTCTATTTTACTAGTCATCTTTCTCAGGCCTCTGTTTCTTTATTTTTCTGTCTCCTTCTCTTTTTCTCCTCTTCTCTGTCTGTCACTCTCTTGTTCCTCTCTATTTATCTCTCTCTCTCTCCTCTTCTTCTCCCTGTCTATAATTATCTCTTTCTTTCTAGTTTCTTTAATTTCTCTCTTTCTTTCTAGTTTCTTTAATTTCTCTCTCTCCTCTTCTCTCTGCATGTTCCTCCCATATTCTCTCTCTCTCTCTCTCTCTCTCTCTCTCTCTCTCTCTCTCTTTCTCTATCCCTCTCATCGATCACATGGTACAATTTTACATCTATTCAGAATGCAACACTAAAACACTGGATTTATCCACTTTCTTTTTAATATGTACCTAGAGTCTACATACAATTGTCAAGAATATCAGAGCTTGCTTGAAGCAAGCTTAACACAGGACAAAAATACTCAACAGTCCTCTAGAAGAAACATTGTGGAAGACTAACATTATGTTTGTGCACTACAAAATGAAAGACTTTCTCAAAATTTTTATCAACTAGACATCAAATGTCATCGTGGTTACCATATAAAATATAGTATTTTCCTGATAATACAAGACACTTAAAAACATCACTTACTGCTACAAGAAAAAGGTATATACACAACCAGAGTAAGAAAACACAGAACACCATCATGAGTTTCAAACCTAATGGACATAGTTTTGAGAAACAGTAAACCATTTCATGTTTCTGCAGTGTTTCATTCACAGAGTATAATGGACCTTTTGAAGAGCTCTTTGTAAGAGCTTTATTAATCAATAACAAACAAAAATAACAGCCAACATGACACATAACAAATCAGTGATCATTATTTGATAATGACACACATCATGAAAGCACTTTCAGAGCATGAAACAATAAAAATTGGAAGAAAAAAAAGACCATATACATGTAGTTTGCTTGAATCTCCAGCAAATTTTATAATTATTCACTCTGTCCTTTATTTCAGATTTCATGCAATTGCTTTTTAAAAAGTTCTGTTATTTCTAAGGAAAAAAAAAAAAAAAAAAGAAACTTAAGATGGAATTGGGCAAAGATATTGAATTTGGGGTTTTCTTTTAAAGAAAACAGCATGGTCAAGAAAGGTTATACATATTGTGACAGTATGCTCTGTTCATTCACCTATTTCCATTTGACTTGTTAAAAATTTGTAGATATTTTTCTTATGCAAATACTTCATCCAAAGATTTAGTGTTGAAAACAAATTTGGCAAGGTTTAATTTTAAAAATGTCTTATAAGAACCAAGAGTTAACACCTATTTTGCCTTCATTCATTGTGCCTGGCCTAGACTGTACTGCTTCACAAAAGTGCATAGAAAAAAGTTGCCTCCATTTATCTTCTTTTCCCCTTCTTTTGTTTAACTGTTGAAAACAATAAATAGCAAGTTTAAAGTACAAGACTGTTACACAGGAGCTAACAGTAATCTTTTCTCTCTTTTCTTATCAAGCATTTTACTCTTTGCTTACTGTGCTGCCTATAACTTATAACATTTCAGACTGATTTTACGACATGTTACTTGAAATGTTTAGGAAACAGCATAATTATAACTCAAGCTTCCTCTCTACATCAGCCTCCCCAATTAAATCTATTTTATCATCTCTTATCACATTAGTGAGAACAGCACCAAATCAAACAAACATCTTAAACTTCCTTCTTATACATAACCTTTCTCCCATAATGTATCTTTTAGATAAATTTTATAAAGACACTTTTCAGAAAAATACTTTGTAACGTTTACAACCTTCATGTACATTTAAAAGCACTCCAAAGAAACAACTTTAAAAATATTTGTAAAATACTCTATACCCTTTGTAAAGTCTACCCTTCAAATATAATGAGCACAGCACTAAACCAACTTTTCAAAAATTCTTATAAAATAAAAGATCTTTCTCCCTTTTATAAGGCATCTATATTTTGTATATTTAGTTTTCTTGATAATTTTTTTATAGGAATAAGGTGCACTTGATTGTCATATGATTAACCTTTTAGATTTACATGCTAACCATGCCATCTCTGCAAGAAATTTGTTAAATATTTGTTCCACCTTTTTGTACAGTATATGCACCATTCTCCTCTAACAGAAAGTGTACTACATATGAACTGCAAATAAATTATACAAAATTCTACAAATTCTCATACACATTCATTAAATAAAATGAAACATATCCCTACATTGAATTATGTAAATATCCAACCATCAAAACAGAACATCAGTCAAACTATCATATTTTACATTGAATCTCCCTTTAAAAGCTGGTGTACACTATATATATATATATATGTATATATATATATATACATTTTTAAATTCCTATACAGCTGCAGAGCATTCATATTTTTTTTGTAAATTGATTTAGAGACTATCAGTCACTCATGAATTCAAAACATGATTAACATGAAAACATATTTTCCAACATTAGTACATATATTTTTGAGTCATGTACATTTCACAAAACGTTGAATTAATGACTTAATTAATACCATGATTTACAGGACACTTAATTATCTTCCAATACTAATTCTCATAATTAACACTGATATTTCTAGTCAAATTTCATTAATTATTCTTCATAATGATATGATTGATCGATGTCAGACGCCTCCAACGGTAATGTGCTTCCAACCCCCAAAATGGAATGTCATTAGTCAAACACTTAGACAACTGTAACTGTCAAGTTGCAACTACAAACTTGAACACTTCTCAAAAGTAATCCGCAGTGTTGGTCATAGTGATAATGGTTTGTTTGGTTGGGGGGTGTTGTGTTGGGGGGGGGGGGTTCTTTGTTGTTTTGTGGTTTGTTTGTGTTTTTTTTTGGGGGGGTGGGTTTTTTTTTTTGGTTTTTTTTTGTTTTGGGGTTGTTTTTTTGGGGGGGGGGTGATCTTGGTTTGTGCATCAAAATGCTTTTGAACAAACTTTTAACCACTTTTCTTCAATTAGCTTTGAAAGTTAAAAGACTAAAAAAGTCTGGTGTGTTGTCCTCCTACAGAAACTCACAACATGTGTGATCTGGCTTTACAGTACCATCTAACCTTAAGTACATGAAATTGTCTGTTTGGAGCCCAAAAGCTGTTAACTCTGTACAAATGATTGGACTTAATGCCCTTCTGGCTCAAAACAGACAAAATGGTCTATCAAATTGGCTTTGGATATGTAAGGGAAAAAAAAAATAAGAATTAATGATTTATACTTCACAACCGTAATCAATACTCATTTGCAATAAGAACAAGAAGCTATCTATTTGTACCACAACACAAAATAACCCTAACATTATAGCTTACATACTATCATCATTGTGTGAGTAGTTTCACAGAAAATTTCATATCATAGATGCAATAAATACAATCTTGATTCTTATTACCTCAGGAACTGATTTTCAACAGGCATTTTCAAAAGTACAATAGTAGCTTAAAACTTCTGTCTACAATTAAACAAACTGCAACTGACCTACATGTACATGTATGTAGTTTTAAATAGAGATATAGGTTAAGATACAGTTGGGAGTTTTTTTTTGGGGGGGGGGGATTGGGGGATGTTGTTTGGGGGGGGGGGGGTTTGTTTTGTTTTTGTTTTGTTTTTCTACACAAATAATGTTGGAGAAAATAGACCTTTGACCTTTAAGGCCCACAGCATGAAATTGTCAATTCAAAGGGCAAGCAAGAATGATAACAATTATAAGCCCTTATCTGTACCCCTACTTGATATTTCTTATTTTATATGCAATGAATAATTTTCAACCCCATATACATGTAGTTGGGTGACAAAACATACATTATTCATTTAAGTACTTTATATCAAATAATGTAGTTTCGGCAGCCGGTGGGTGAGTTTCACTAAGGTAATGTACAGCTGCTCAGTCTTGTGTACTAAGTTTGTTTTTTTGTTTTTTTTGTGCAGCATACAGACACTGAATAAAGAAATTGATTAATCAAGTAAATAAAGTCAAGAATTTGACAAACTTTGGCAAAACACTTATCATGTTTGAATTAAATATTCATGTATAGTGAAATATAAATATTAATATAACAAAGTACAACAAGAAATCTTCAGCTTCCAACTTCCAAGGCCTAATGAAACTTATATGTTCTAAAAAACTAAGTACATTAACATTACATTCTTTTAATTCATTTAACTCAAATGTAGATTAATGTCTTGTCAAAGGCAATTAGGGGGGTAGGGCAGGGGCAGATGACGCCAGATGAATTTCAAGGCCTTAGCTGTTCTGCTTCCTTTTAAGGAAGAGACGAGTTGCATTGCCTGATGAGCTGGTCTGTCAATTAGACAGAAATACCTCCTGCTCAAAATATGGAAAACAAACACAAAAAGAACCCATCATGAATAGAATACATCTACAATTATATAATATTGACTGGCCTTGAGGGGGATATCAGAATATGTTGCCCGCAACAGAATCATATTACCCTGAGTCGAAGACGAGGGCAATATGGTTCTTTTAAGGGCAACATTTTCGATATTCCCTGAAAGTAGAGCCAGTCAATATTATTATTATTACCTATATCATGTATAGATCCATGCCTATTTTATAGCAATTACAAACAAGTCTGTTTGCCAGTCAGTCCCTCTGATTTCAGGTTATTCATGCAGGTTTGTAATCTGGGCCAAGCCATTGTGACGTAAATTGTTACCGCGCGTATCCATTGTTTAAGCCTACACTTTAACGCGTACACAATACTGCGCGTATGCACTTTAATAAAAGCGCACTGACAAGAAAAGGTGGATGTTAATCGGGCTCAATGTTGACCGCACTTTTGTACACAAAGTGAATGGTGAAACCCGGAAGAGGGAAAATATCAGGGAATGATGACCGCTCAGAACTAGGTCGTTCGCGGAACGCGCAAAATATGGATTTTAAATGCACCGTAAAACTACCCCATATAGGTAATAATATCTCATTATTCAAAATTGAAGAAATCACAAACAATAGTGTGATGATATACAAATCTCTGTTCAAACCCTTAAAATGCCACCAAGTTCAATTTTCATCACAAATTGTAACATTATAGTTCCTTTTAATCTATAATTTTGATAGAAACAGTACTTCATTATATTTAAACTTTAAAATTCCTGTATTTCAAGAAGAAAGGCAGGATTTTCTTGCTAGAAATAGTAGATTCCATATTGAAATAAGGGCAGTTTAAACTGCTTACAGCACTGCCAGGGAAAATCATTGCAGGTTTTATATACCTACAGGGCAAAATCCATATTCAGAGAAAATGAAGTGTAAAATTGTTGATGTGTTCAGACAATAAATATCTGTGCCTTTTCTTATTTTGTTGGTGATAATCTTTACAAGGTGACGAGTGAAGATGGCTCAGTGGTAGAGCAGTGGTCTTGTAACTGGAAGGACCCAGGTTCAAAACCAAGTGGATGCACTAGTGCCCTGTGGTAAGGCATTAATTCTCATTACCAAGTCCCTCGGAGAGGACTAATAAAGCCGTCGATCCCCTGGTTGCTTACTTACAAGCATACACATGCTTTCTTAGCAGTCAGGCAAAATAAACCATCAAACTACCATCAAGACGTACCTTGTTTCTTGAATTTTAGCATGATAATGGGATTGCAATATGAGCTATTATTTGCAGGTGTGTAAAACCCTCTTTTCTAGCTACACATTTTTTTTGTATACATGATATCCACTATACAGGTGTATGTACAATGTCTGTGAATAAGGCAAGACATCTGTGGGTGTACAATGGGAATCGGGGGCAGGGGTGACTTTTGTTTCAGTGCAATTTAGGGTACCATCGTTTTACCTATTTGTGCATATCTTGAAAAGTATCAAGTTTTAAGATGTGGTATGGATAAAGGAGAGTTTTAAAAGCACTTTCAGATGACACAAAAATCTCTATTTCTGAAGTTTTGACCAAAATTGCTTGATACACTGGTTTGTAAAAAATGTAACATAATAAAATAATTAACTTTGCTAACTTCTTGAACAATTACAGTATCAGAAGCAGATGTACCATATTTTCTGGCTTAAAGGCCGCACCACCGCAAAGGCTGCACCCCAACTTTGACAACTCATTTGGAAAAAAACAATTATGGGGAAAAATCACAAGCATAAGAAATGTTGCCCCCCAAAAATCATACAACAAAAAAACAAGGGCCAAACATTTTATTGTATTGACTTTTTGAAGACGATTATTCCTAGATGTCTTTGCTTTTATGTCATTAAGAATTTTAAAAGAGGAAGAGAATGTGACGAAGCGTACTGCTCGCAAATACGTACATCTTTGTAGACTAGTACTACGGTACGTGCACAGTTTCCCTACTTTAAGTTCAACTACGAACAGGACTATCAACCGTGAATGCAACTCGCAAATTGAGGCTCAATCACAAACGAACTTGGAAAGGAAATGTTTCCACCACTATAAAAAATAGTGAAGAGCTATCTTACATGGGTGCATATTCCATCAAAAGTTCCTAAGTGATTTCCCAAGACAGAAAAATACATACACAGCATGATGGTTTCGAAGAGGAAATTGAGAACATTGTAACAGGGAAGTGTAATAGAAGGAAAGGCAAGTCGAAAATTCCTATTTGTACCCATGCTCGATACAGACAACTCCATGTGTTTTTCTCCGTAATTGGATTAATCCCACTCGAGCACACCGAGCTCGTAAAAATACCGCTCGTAAATCCGCTCGACAGCTGGCTGGCCGGCTGAAGTAGGAGTGAGGGAGGGAGAGACAAAATCCCCCATGTTAAGACTTTTTAATTCACATTAATTTTCACTTCTTACTCACATCATGGAAGCCAATATTGTTACTAGATCTACATGTATTTTATCTACAAAAATATCCTGGAAAAAATTACGAATTGCCATGGCAATATTCACTTTTATTTTCGGAGGCAGTTCGCCCGCTTATCAAAATCCCAGCGGCCCGAGTCTGCGTCCCACCCACAGCACCGGGGGAGCACTCCGGCCGAATTTTACCTCCGCAGTACGCTACTAGTAGTAGAAACAAACATTTCTAGTTGACTTGGATATCGCGTGTTTTCTCACACACTGATTTATTTATGACTGCAAATTGTGATTAAACACTAGAGCTTGCGACACACATAAAATCCCAATCTAAAATAGAAAATTTCTTGAAATAGAGCTCAATTTTTGAAACCATTATCTTTATAGACCGCCGATTTCATCGCTAATATGTGACATTTATGGATACTTCTTTCATTGCTACTGCGGTTCCCCTGTGACTTTGCTTTGGTATGTACGCTACTGTACATGTGTGATTTTACTATACAACGGACCGGCCAAAATCTCCTACTGGCCGAAAATACCCGCCTCTACTACGCCCGTTACAAGCAACCTACCGATTTTCGTTATACATGATAGTAATGATTTTTGCGGCGAATAAAAAGCGTTTGAACCCACTATTTGGGAAGTCGAAGATTTGAAAGCAGTATTGGCGTTTGTGGAGTTCCTTCTACGGAAAATTTGATCGAATGTTGCTGGTAATGTTGTCCAATTGCGTGTTAGACTCTATCATCGTCAATGAGTGAGACTACAGTATCAACGGAAACAGCACAGGCACTGTCAGCGACATCGACATTGGGCGCGCCAGCCAAACGTCCGGTCCAGCATGTCCAGGGGCAGGTAGAAGAAGAATGGGCCGTGAGTTTTGCATCAAATCTTTACAAGACTCGATCTATCGATCAAAACGGTACCATAATTTTTGGTATTTTGACTTTACTAGGGTCTAGGTCTAGGCTTCACTTTAAATTTCGACAGAGTCAGATTTTTTCCGTAGAGATCAGTGAGTCAGACTCAGTTTTTTAGCGAAATTAGCCATCTTCAGAAGAATATTAAAAAAGAACGCGCACGGACACGCGAATGGGATGCCTACCAATCGAAAGGTTGTGTTTTCCCCTTTAATATGAGGCATCATAATTGATGCGGAATTTTGCGGAACATATGAAGAAATCATAATTCCATACAGTATTCATAATTGTAACCAAGTAATTAAGAGACCTTGTTACTCCGCCATGCGTAGGCCGAATTCGTTGATTCAAGCATCGAATGTCCTGTTGGATTTCCCTGAAAGAGATTCTCCCAACTGTACATGTCTACAAAAATCGAGGAGTAAATTCGCAGCCAGAAAGTGTAGATATCGCCTTTCTCTGTTTACTCCAAGATGAAAATATTGTGGGTATGACGTCATTTTTGTCGGCATCAAGCTAGTGACATCAAAAGACAATTTTTTTTTTACAGCGGGGGATTAGGAGAGAGGCAGGAAAAGCGATTACAACTGGCCCAGGTTGCATAAAATTCATTCGGGACTGATGACAGATGTATCAGTGGTTATCAGCGGGGTGTCCTCGATCAAATTCACTTACGATAAGCCAGAAAATCTGACTTTTCGAGTTGCCTTTCCTTCTATTACACTTCCCTGGTTGTAACAACAATTTGCAAGCTGAATCATGTCCTTGCCATGACCAAAGATCATAAAAGGGAAGATAGGACACTCTCCTGATTTTGTACAGGGTCCGATGTAATGGCCAGGGGAAGGGCGCCCTTCTCTATGAGGCCACTTCCGTTACGTAAAAATAGGGGGAGTGTCCTATCTTCTCTTTTAAGATCTTTGCCATGACCTAGAATGTAGGATAACATGCACGCCACGTGTGCTAACCATGTGCGCTATGAAAATAGCACGTAATATCCCAACAAAGGCAGCATGTGCTTTACACTGTACACACACGTGTAAAACCAATGAGTACACACAATGATAGACATGCTGTCTCTATGCGAAGCCCCAAGACTGCTGTGCGGGGAGCCGTCGGGTGGAAGGGTCCTAGCATAATGGCAGTGATCAAGCATTCCTTACAGATATTTACACTGAAATTCACCAGAAATCATAGATGGAATACCAAATGATCTCTTACAGACATCTTTTGATACAAGGAGAACATGAGACTATATTTAACATGTTTCTTTCCAATTTCCTTTTTGCTACCAATACTGTACATGAGCTTTAAGTGTCATCAATAATGACTTGTAATTACATGTATCAACTGATAAAAATGCAGTGGAATGTAAATACCTGACATGAGTTTATCATGGGTGGTTGCCCCATCTTCTGGGCTAATTGAGTTGACAGGTGCTCTACCACTCTGTAGTTCTAGGCCCGCACTGGCTCTGTCTCCACACTCGTTTCCTGGCTCTGGACTTTGGATATCACCAGCCTCAGATCCTGGCTCTGGACTCTGCATATTGACGGCTCCGGATTCTGGCTCTGTACCCTGAAAGTCCTTGGCTCCAGGCTTTGGCACTGTAACATGGCTGCTGATGGCTGCAGATCTTGACTGGTTGTCAAAATATGGCACTGAGAATTTGCAAGCCAGTCTTCGTACAGGTCTTGGAGCACCCTTCTCCTTCTTCCTTCTTGACTGTTGTCCTCGATCTTCCGCTTGTTTTCTGCTTTCATCTGTAAAAAGAAGAATGTATGAATAAATATTCTAAGCAGTAATTTTACAGAGATGCATTATGATAACACCAACTGAATAGTAACCATCTCTTTCTTCACCAGAAAGAAAAGAGTTGAATTTGCAATGTATTGTTGACGGGTCTTGACTACCATACGAGAGGTCCAGGGCTAGATCCTTGCTCGATGCTTCCATCCTTGGACAAGGTGTTTCACCCACATTTGCCCCTCTCCACCCAGGGGTATTAAATTTGTACCTGGCAATGCTAGGGTAATAATAATTGCATGGTCTACAGTACATTTCAATATCTTATCTGGCAGCAACAATTTGTAAAAGATGTATTTAAAGTTGACATCACAAAACAAATGGAAATCTCAAACTTGCGAATCAGTAATTTCAATGATGTAACGCAGAACGACTCTTCTATTCATTTTTCTACACAGCAGATGAGAACGGGAATCATGTAATACATATGTTCTTTTCTCATTTTGTTTTTGTTTATAACTGGAAGAGAATGTCTAACATGAGCAGCAGCAGCAAACCAATTGGATTGGACTCTCCTTTACTTTTAAAGTATTATTAAAGGGGAATAAACCTCAAAATATAAATGTGCTTATATTCAAAGATGTAATCTATTCCTTCATCTTGTCCTACATAGTTTAGCATTAAAACATACGAGATGGGTATAAATCAAGATTTTCTCAGCAAAATTTATCGTTTGCTAGCAATACCTGGGGGCTGCCATTTTCTTGATTTGTAAGTAAAGATATTTTTAATCCAAATGCAAAATTGTCTTTCTTCCTGATACAAAATCCCATCTGAGATTTAAAATATTTAACATATATATACATATATTCTAAAAATGAAAATGTGTTTTATATTTCTTTCAAAATTACTATTTTACTAAATAGAAATCTATTTTCCTGATACTATGACGTACGTGACGGAGCAAATTAATTCAAATTTATGGATGATAACTTTCCCGAGCGCCAATAGTATAAACCATGCATTCACCTGCTTTGAGATAATGGACTTCAATAGTCAGAATGCGCATTGTATGCATTATGCTCTGTTCTGCCAGGCAAGCACAAGAAATCGATTTCTATTTAACAAAACCAGAGAATTTAAAAAGAAATCTATAAATTCCACATTTTAGAATATATGTATACACCTGTTATGTATTTTCCATCATATATGGGGATTTTTTTGTAATGAAGAGAAGCAATTTAGCTCTAGGATTAAAAATATCTTCCTAACCTGATCGGTTTCCAATGGTTCATGTACAACTCCATATCATCAAGAAAATGGCAGCCCCCATGTAAAGTGTTAGCAGATGATACCATGTGCTAGAATGTCTTGATTTAAACCCTTTCCTGATATTATATTTCTAAAGTCATACAGGCCAATGATTAAGAATATATTACACATTTGAACACAAGTACATTTATATTCTGGGGTTAAGTCTCCTTTAATAGTCACTGGTAATTACAGGTATCATCTCAGCGGTAAATACCTGAGATTGAGATGTGTTCCTCAGGAGTGTGTTCCTCAGGAGTGGCTTCCTCATCATCGAAGCTCTCTCGATTTTCTGGGCCACTGCGTAGCTCCAGAACTTCATTGGCATTACCTCCACCTTCATTTTGTGGCTCTGGACTTTGGAGGTCAACAGTGGCAGATCCTTGCTCTAGACCCCGGTAGTGCATGCCACTAGATCCTTGCTGTAGGCCCTTATTGTCGATGACTGCAGATCCTTGCTCTGGAAATGTGTTACTGGTGGCTCCAGATTCTGGGTCTGGACCCTGGTAGTCCAAGGCTCCAGGCTTTGGCACTGTTTGAATAAAATATTCTCACAGTAATTTTACAAAGATGCATTATGATAACACCAACTGAATAGTAACCATCTCTTTCTTCACCAGAAAGAAAAGAATTGAATTTGCAATGTATTGTTGACGGGTCTTGACTACCATACGAGAGGTCCAGGGCTAGATCCTTGCTCGATGCTTCCATCCTTGGACAAGGTGTTTCACCCACATTTGCCCCTCTCCACCCAGGGGTATTAAATTTGTACCTGGCAATGCTAGGGTAATAATAATTGCATGGCCTACAGTACATTTCAATATCTTACCTGGCAGCAACAATTTGTAAAAGATGTATTTAAAGTTTAGATCACAAAACAAATGGAAATCTCAAACTTGCGAATTGGTAATGTCAATGATGTAACACAGAACGACTCTATTCGTTTTTCTACACAGCAGATGAGAACGGGAATGTATTGTTGACGGTTCTTGACTACCATATGAGAGGTCCAGGGCCAGATCCTTGCTCAATGCTTCCATCCGTGGACAAGGTGTCTTTCCCACATTTGTCCCTCTCCACCCAGGGGTATTAGATTTGTATCTGGCAATGCAAGGTAATAATAATTGCATGGCCTACAGGAAGAGCAGTATTGATACAGGAGAAGCTACCCTGGGTAAATATTACCATGCATGTACTATCCTGAGAATTACGGAAAAAAAGATTATTCAGGTCCAAGCCCATTGGTAATATATGTTTGGTGAATAAAGCGAAGTGGGATGCTTCAATCGTTCCAACATCCATTTGCCTCATTGCCTTGTACATGACTATAAGGGGAAGTATTATTCAGGGTATCGTTTCATCAAACCATCATAAATACAAGTTTGCTGACATCCCATTGAAATGCATGTTAATTTTGAAACAAGCGTTTCAATGGGATGTCAGTGACCTTGTACTTATGATGGTTTGATGAAACAATGTTCTAATGAATGTATGAGAAACTTAGGTCATTTTGGCACACATTACCTGTGTCATTGCCAATGTCAGAAAATAGGGCTATTGGTAAAGAAGGGTTGAAACAAGTGACCTAATAATAATTTAAATCTTTCTCTCATGATCCGATGATCTGAAATTCATTAATCGCCAGACTTACACATATGCAATATTACCGTATTTAAATATAACAGAGTAAGTTACCAAAAGGTCTTAACAAAAGGCATGTTTTCAACGCTCTCTTTCCTAAAAAATTTTTTTTACCTTGTTACCAACCACACATACGTCTTACCATCAACTACTTGTATGATTTGTTCAAGCTCTACTAGAAAATCCTCTGCTGTCATAGCCAGGCTGCATCCTTCACGGATCAAGGAAAACAATGCTGTCTCGGCTTCCTACCAATGTAGAACAATTGTGTAAAGAGAGGAAAAAAACAAGAAATATATCAACAGAAAAATAAAGCATCATGGAGGCTTGAAGGTCATCTTGAGTATCAATAATGATGGAAAATGAATTCTCACAGAAGAATCAAACAAACCTGACACAAAATTACCAAGACTTCAATATAAAAATATCTGCCCATTACGATTTTGATAGAAGCAAAGAAAGATAAGAAAATTGAGCTACATGTAGTCATCCCAAACCATGAGCACGATATGCTGTCTCCAATATATGCAAGTGAACAATGTGCCTTTAGGGGAATGTAATATCTAGCAACTTTCAATAATTTGTTTATATTTTGAAGATCTAAATAACCCGTCTCCTGTACCATATGAATTTCAAATTGCTGTAAACTAGTTTTTTTACAATTACAATTATTAAAGCATTACAATTTCACTGCCAAAACTAAAATATTAGCCTTAATCTTCAAAAATAATTACCTTCCTTTTCTTTTTTGGGGCGATGTAATTCATGTCTATACTACATTCAGATTAAGGGCCTTTCATGTTTGTTGAAATAACCATACAATTCATCTTTCTTTATCCATCCGAAATTTTACTGTTCCTCTAGATACTGAAGTAGACACATCAACCCACATTAACCCCATTAACCCCACAATATTTCTGACATTGCATATTGGGTGTCAAGAATTGCCATACACTTTAACATTCAAATGTTTTTCATCTTCCTAATAATACAATAAAATATTTCATTTCATTTCATTTATTTACGCAATAACAGCAAATAATTTACAAAGACTTTCGGTTTACAAAAATCATGAGCATAGAAAAACCATTAAGAATGAAATCTGGCACATAAATTCGGTTTTAAAACGAAATGAAATTTACATTGTAATTGGTAAGTAAATAAATGCTAGCTGTATTGTGGAGGAAACCTTGGAAAGCAAAGCTTGTAATTCAGGTTCCCTAACATAAATATCAGAGTATCATTTAATAAAACAAAAGTATAAACAGGATACAATACGACACACGATACAAGACCACACAGAACGGGACAATACATCAAGACAACACAAGAACAAGGATGGGACATTGAATATGTGAGAGGAGGAAGGACCCATCGCCATCCAAACAATATTTGAGGATCAAGAAAAAAAAAAGTTTAAGTTTAAGAGAGGTGTTTTTATCATCCAAGTATGTGTATAAATTAATCATCATCATTTATCAAAGTCAGCATTTTCCCTCTTACGAGGGGTTACAGACTTTCGCATCATGATGACAATCCCTCCTCCCTCTTTTTCTTGTCTGGCATCCTCCTCATTTAGACCAACCTTAAAGAGTACCAATCACCAAAAATAATTTTGCTCTGTATGTTAGAGGTTGCATGTCGTTATACTATATTCAAAATATGCGCTTCAAATATTAATTCTATAAAGAGATATTGCAATTTTGATTACACTCTCTATAAGTGTAAAAGCGACTCGTGAGTAGACTACTCGACGCACCCGTACGCGCTCGCCAAAGTAAAGGCTCATGCAGAACAAAACTCTGAGTTCAGTTCTGCGTGAGCATTTTCACGTTATCCTTTATTTCCTTCATACTCATTAACTGTTGACCTATAGAATACCAGACAAAGTTCTTTGGGGTTGATTTTATACCTTCTAGCTGTACACAAATTATTTTTTCAGGTGATTGGTACACTTAAATGCTTTCTTTCTTCACCATATCTTTCCGTGCAATATTCGGTCTTTTTTCCCTTTTCCTCTTATGCCATCTTGGCTTGATGCTTAATTTCATTTATCAATTTTCCTTGCAGATGAAAACATAATTTCTTTTAAACTTATCCCGAAACATTAAGCTTTTTCAAAATAACTAAAAACTTATATGAAGGAGTTGGGCCTTTATTTTTATCACATATTAAATAAAGTTGTTACCTTGTCACTATATGGAGATTTGTTCCTCTCATAGAAATTGTACACGCTGTCCATAACCTTGCACAATTCCATGACATCACTACAAGCTTCCTCAGTCTGCGCAGCATCTAAAACAGATAGGAAAACACATGAAAATTACACATGTAGGAATACTGTGGACTAATGGTACAATAGAATGTTGTCATGATGCCAGGTAAGGCATCCCTCTTCGAGAGATACAGGGCACACATTTAACACATGATGTACAGTTTCTCTATTTTCACTCATTTTACAATTTGCTGATGTCCTTTTTCGCCATTGGGAAAGTTTTGCATTTGTATTTAATATATCTTAAAGCAAATTAATGAGAAATTTTGCAACTTTAGATTGTAAATCAGGCTTTTCCAGTCAACTGATTTCAAGTCCAGGATTGCGAGTTCAAAAAACTTGCCTTGAACTGAAAGTGACTGGATATGGTTCAGCCAATCTTGTGATCTTTCTTGAATATAAAAAAACTCTTTGATTTCTTTCTTCATTCTTGGATGTGTGGCATCAACATTTTGTAGAGATTGAAAAATGTTATTACTGTCAAGAGGTGACTTGGTGGATTTATAGCAGCCATAGCAGCCATAGTCATAGGCCATTTCACACTTTTTCTGACCTAGCTTTTCAGTACAGGTTATAGGTCAAACAACTACAGGGTCACACCTTTACCAGATAAGATGGGTCTGTGACCCTTTAGAAGATGAATCTCTCTTTGTGTTTGACCATAATAATTAATCTTGAAGGGTTGGTCATCTCAGAGGGGAAGTAGAGAGCTTATTAGTAGATAAGTGTTAATAGACAGACCACCAGTTTCTTAAGGGAATACATTATTAAAGAATTTCACCCATACCAAAGGAAGTTAATGGTCATAGATCAATACAATACAAACGACACCAACAAGTCAAACTTTTTGGGAACAAACATTTATTTTTCGAACTCTGGTTTGTCTTCTGAGAGTTAAACTAGGTGGGTTCAGGTAAAAGTTCTTTAACCAATCGTAATTAAGTTTCTTTGAGTAAAATGTGCTTTTCTCCAATGAGGGGTCCTGATATAAAAGTAGAACAATACGGATTGGTCCCACATAGGGTTAAATGTTATAAGGTTGAATAAAACTGGGAAACTGGAAAATTAAATGAGACCAGCATTGTTAATTATTTTGGAAGATTGAGCTGAAGGGGTTCGGCATACGGCCGATATACTGGTCCACCCTGCTTATTCTTCACTGCGGTAGCTAAGTGCTACAATTCTAGTTGCAAAATATTTCAGAAAGAGTTTGGTTTTTCACAACTCGAGGAGTTTTGGGTGACGGTCCAGGGAAACAACGTCCTGAGTATTTCAACTGTTTGTGACACCAACGAAAGTTGTAAGTTTCAATATCTTTTACTTGATTCTTCTAAACATTTAGTTATGTACAGTTTATGTTTAATCATTTGGAGAAAAGTCAAAAAAGGGAGTTTATTATTACAACATGGTGCGTTCATGTCTTAAACAGTTCGCTCTCGACATATTCAATACTCTAATATATTTAATGGGGAGTATATCGCGTGTATCTATGATCCTTTGAGATAGTGGATTCAAATATATCCATTTTGTGTTTTATCAAAAGATAAGATAATTCTCCCTATCGCATATAGCCGATATCAGCCGATATCAGCCGATATCAGCTCCCGATGCCGATATCGGGGACAACGATGTTGGCACATATATTTCCGGTTCCAGTCTATAGCTATAGCGAGCATACATGTACACTGATATTTCCTTGCTTTTTTTAGTGCGTGATTGTTCTGCTGAAAACACGTTTTGCATCGTCGGCTCAACATCCCACATTGGGTGGCTTCACAGAAGAATCCCATTTAAATATCAACTGTATAAAATCACGATTATTTGCTAGATTAGGAACAAAAGGGAGTTTTTGCTAGGCTGACCACGTCTTCTAACACATTGTCAATGACGCTCCGGCCGGACCCGGAAGCCCAGTTGCCAGCAATCACATGCCCAAAAATTAGAGCGCCGCATGCGTTCGGATTCGGAGAGCTATATGCGATACGGAGAATTAATTATACAATCGACAATTGAATCATAGTGATGGTTAATGCTTTGAGATAATTTTAGTTCCAAATTCTTATGAGGGTTATATTACTCATTTAAATTAACAGGGTGTTTAGCTTCATGCTTAAGCTTCGTGCTAGGATTGGTCTTTAGTTTGGAGTTCAGCTGTGTGCTAAGCTTCGGGATAGAGATTGGAGTAAGGACAGAGAGGCTGTTCATCACTTCTTCATTGTAACAGAGGGTGTGGCTGAGCAAAGACTAGACAACTAAGGGACAGGGTCAAGCAAGCTCAATTCAAGACAGATTCGATACAAGACAGATTATACTCTGTAAAGAATCGCATGCTTCTATTTAAGTTGATGCTAAGACATCTTATTTCTGTAAACACTTCATTTGTGATAATTCTCAACATTTTTATGTCCACTTGCTTATTTATACTGTAATACCAGAAGCTTTGGGCGTAGTCTAATAAATATATGTACTCATATTCAAATTGCAATTATTTTCTGGTATCTGCATTTGTTATTTCTTGTCGAAGAAGCCTTGATCCTGTCATTGGGTAGAGCTCGGGCCCTGCCCTGTGACAATTACTATTTAAATCACCATTGACTTTTTTCTGGACCACTGAGATTCTCTTTGTAGAGCAATGTCTAAGCAATGATACATTCCCATCACCAATGCCTCTTATTCTCGAGTAATTTATTGTATAAGCTAGGTAATATAGGTCAGAAATATTGGGTATATCAAGGCATATGGAGGAACGCCAACGTAGCAGGTTTGGCGAGGCCAGACCATATCTGTAGGTACACAATGTATCTATTGCACAAAGCATCTAGTGATTTGACAAGGGTATCGGTGAGCTCATTTACAGTGAAGTAGAATCTCAGTGACAGCAGAAAGTAGTCTGTGTACACTTTTAAGTTTTAATTTATTACGTAAGAGAGATTTGTCAGTATTGGCTACACCAACTTCAATCATCAATCTTACATACTGGTATATATCACATGATGAGCTGTCATATGTCACAAATGAACCTAGGAATTTTAAAATACTCAATAGATAAACTCAATGGCCCATATTCTGAACTCCAGTTTAACTTAAACTCCATTCTAAGTTAAAGTGATTGATTAACTTTGTGAAAAATTGTAAAATCAGCTCAAATGCCAGTGAATTGTGTGCAGTCCTCTAATTACATATATAATTAAGGATATGTGAAAGTATGAGAGAAAATGGAACCCGTTTACTATCCTAAAAAAGAGAATATCGCAATTAATCGCTAGCGCATGTCGCTCGGCTTCTTCGCTGCGCTGCAGTCACAAAAACCAAGCACCAGCGCTTGGCGATTTCAGAGCGGGTTTCCAGCCCATACGGTATTCTGTGATAGAGAGAGGTATGCCAACCGTAAGAGTTCTTTAGGGTTCGGTGGTACTCTATCCCGACATCAATGTTCAATCGTAAATATCTTGATATATAAACGACCGATCAGCTTATAAAACTCAGGCAATTCCTGTCTGAGCTAAAGGTTTGCAGTTATGATTACAGCATTAGCTGGAACAGTGATTTTTTTTTTCAATCCTGGGCAAAGTTAATCAATGCCTTTAAAGCAGAGTTTAATTAAAACTAACTTAAACTACAAGTCCAGTCTAAATTTCTGTACAAAATTAAACCTCCCTAGACTGGAGTTTAACTTAAACCAGAATGTGATTTTCTAAAACTACAGTTTAAAGGGCAGGTTTAGACTGGGTTTAAGCCACACTTGACCACGGTTTAAGTTAATTAAACCAGAGTGCAGAATATGGGCTAATATGTCAATACAGTATACACGTTTTGAGTGCACACTGACCAGGCTAATTATTATACGTCCTGTATAAATCCACACTTTGATTGTCATTATCATTGTTGCATTCCAGCTATGTTCTACTTTCCCACAAAAAATAATAAAAAATAACTAAATAAACAAATAAAAAGACATTTAAAATATTGCTTCTTGCCATGTCCAGTGATTATTTTGCCACCACATGTATTTTTTTCAATGATCAACAGCATCATGTCTTGATGGGCCATTAAGATAACACACGGAACAGAGGGACAGACATGTGGACAGACAGACACAAAATGACAGACAGACAAAACAAGAAAACATGCCTTCCAATCACATGAAAGATGTAAAACTGCTTACTTTTGTTATTTTGTAACTTCTTGGATTTAGGAGATTCAATCAAATATGCTCTCATGTGGTCATTGATGAATATATTGCTAGCTGGTAAAGAAATGAAAACAAAATGAACATTAGTGGCGAGTTTATAGTAGATATCAGGGTATCATTTCATGAAACCATCATAAGTATAATTCTGAAGACATCCCATTGAAATGTGTGTTAATTTAAAAACACGCATTTCAAAACACGCATTTCAACGGAATGTCGGTGAATATGTACTTATGGTTTTGTGAAACACTGCCCAGTGTTCATAGCGAAGTCCATGCTGCCATCAAGTTGACTTTGATAAAAGCAGAAAAATGACAGAATTAAATCAGTAGAAGTTTGAGGAAAGTCTGATAAAAGACAATAAAGGTATGAAGTTTTTAAGTTGTGATCGATACTACAGTGTACACATATTGGCAACTTTCTGATCATGCTTGCAAGCAGGGGGTCGTTTCATCAAATCAAGTCCATGACAGTCCTACATGTAACTCTCGTCCGCGATCTACGGAAATGTCATGAACCCAACAAACTGTTTCACAAAGAGAAGATACACAACAACTCAATGATATTGATACTCATCGGCTAAAAATCATAGTCTTTATCACAATCCATCAAATTTATCGTCATGCAATTACCAAAAGAGGTTTTGATGCTCAATTTTGCCCAAACTGTTCCAAAATGTAGAAAATGTCAGCGCAAATTACTATAAATGATACAAATATCTAATTTACATGAAAAAATGTGTTACTTATGGCATCTTAAAATTTATAAGACTGAGAAAACTTGAGGTTGCTTTTGTGATGTGCGAATCTAGATTGGTAAGTAAAAGGATACCATAATGGACATATTATCGAAAGAAGACCCCAATTTCGTTTGAGTCTGAGAAAATAATGAAATTAATGTATTGTATGACCCAATTGCTAATGTTTATTCATCAAAAATATATGTTATATTTATTTGTATCAATGCTTTGCTTAAAATTGGAAAATATAGAGGGAAAATATACATGATTATTGTTGTCGTTCACTTGGGTCTATAAATAAAGACTGTTTCATGTTCACTTCTGTTTCTTTATGGAAGACGGATGAGGGAACAAATAATATTAAAGGGTGACTAAATTAGAGAGAAAAAAAGGTGCTGTTTCCATGTATTTTGCATTCAAATCATGAATCTGGCAATTGATTGTCAAAATTATGTCTCGTTTTGGTGAAAAAGGGGAAAAGTAGAGGTTTGGGGACCGTTCCTTAAAACTCGTGAGCTGATTGGCTCATTGACGTCACACCCCCAAGTGACGTATGAAGAGTAAGAGCCACAAGATCTGCAGGCTGCGGCAATGTAACATGGTACACACAATGCGGTATTTGACCCCTCTGTTCAACGGACAATTTATGAAAAAGGGAAATTAATCAATACAGTCTAAGGAGTGAATAATCATTATCAATATATTTTCTTCAAGATCAGTGAACACATTTGCCCAAATATACAGCTCTTGTTTTGTTTTTAACTTTTCTTTGAACAATGTTCTCATCCATCTGAGCTTGCCGAACGATAGTTTTGCATTGGTCTTAAACGCGTACACAGCCGTTTTATGCGTCTGTGCAATGTACTACACATCTTTAGTACGGCAACTATGTTCCCCCTCGTACTAAGCGACTGGTGAACACTTTTGTTTTTTACTTCGCTTTACATCTACTACGGTAATACTGACTTAGATTTTTGGCTGAATTCTTCGAGTAGCTTAGAGAGATGGATAGTGATCGCGAGTCCGATTTGGAGGACTATTTTGAGCCAGATACGAACTCTGATTTATCAGATGATTTATCGATCCCGAAAGAGAAGAAGCTCAAGTGCAGTGGCAAGGGGAATTCGACCATTATGTTTGAACCCCTCGCAGAAGACGCGCCAGGGCATGGTGAAGGGGTCGCGGGGGAAGGGGCCGCGGATGAAGCTGCTGCAGCTGCTGGAGAAGAAAAGTGATCACTGCAAATTGTACTCCACTCGCTTGGCCCTTGCCACTCTGCCCGCGTGAGCATACCTTTGCGACCCACAATTTCCGTAGATTTTCATCTTCAGGAAAATGATGTACGTAGGCTTACATCATCTTTAGGGGTCTTGCTACAGCCCGCAACTATACACAGATTTGGCATTATTGATGAAATTGTGTCCCAAAATCAAAGTTATTGTGAGGAATTAAACACACGAAAATATGCGATGCAAATGGTCGATGCGGTGAATGTCATGCTCAGAACCGGGCTGGGCCTGCCGGGGCCTGCGGGCGCGCACGGTATATAGGTTGGTGGAATATTTTCCCTTACTTCTCGTATGTCACAGATCACGTGATCATGATGTCGCTCGATGGCTTTTTTTTTAGGGGCAGGGCTTATGACTGTGTAAATCAGCAAAAATGTACTTTTCAAATGATTATGAAATACGACTGAATGCATAAAAAAGTGTATGATAGATATTTTTTGGCTCCTGATGACTCCTTCCTACGAAAAATGGGCAATTAATTTTCTATTTTAGTCACCCTTTAATGATGAAAACGCCATAAGAATATATTGTGCATCTGTACAATGTTTAAACATTAACATTGATAAAAACTATTCCATAAAGTGAAGTGCTTTGAGATCAGGAAGTAAATTTTCTATAAATTTACAGTTTTCATTTTTTCGCAGCCCATAGACTGACTGGTGATGGCGTTCTAAAAAGATAAGACAGGTTTGGAGCAGCGACAAGTCACTTGTCGCGGAAGTTGTCGCTGATCTTGGTAAAGATGGCTTTGTGAAACAGTTAGGGGACAAGTTGAGCGACAGTGTCGAGATGTCGCTGATTTTGCCATTATGACAGTTTGATGAAACGACCCCCAGCTCTCCACTTATTTGAAAGTAATAATAGCTGCACAAATTTTCATTTGATTTCCCTCAAAAATAAAATATTTCATCAGACCTGTGCCCTTATATCTGGGGAACTTTTCTGTTAAAACTTATGAAAATGAACAACATAAAGGATATCCTATTCAAACCACATATTATCACTACACAAGTTGAATAATGAGAGAGAGAGAAAAAAAAAATTCTTCATCATATCAATATGAAATCTACTCGATCTACATTTCTAGAAAAGAAAAGACCATAAATGAAACCAACACATTTGCTTTTTTCGCAAAAAATGATTTTTCAATAAAAGATACGAAATTCATATTTCATATTTTATCGCTAGATGAGGCTATTCCTATTCCACTCAATCTAAAAACATGAACTCGAATATACTGAGAAATTGGATCCTTACCATGCATGTCTAAATACACGATGGACTGAGCATGACGATCAGCCAGCCAATGCATGACATCATGATTTATTTGTATCATGTCATCCAAGACAAAAGGGCAACTATTAGACAGCAAGATCTCATTCAAAGAGATGGTGCATGGACTGAATTCCCTTAATTTCTTCAAGGCTTGCTGTTTTCATGAAGAAAAATAAAAGCAGATTAACGCTCTGTATTACATTTACTATAAATCTGTTCAACAGTTCACAAATCAACTCATTTATAAGACTTTTCTACTACATTTGTAAGTACCTGTTACTGAAGAAGAATCTATTGTAATCAATCATTCAGGCCTATAGGATATTTCTACATTATCGATAAACATAAATCTAAGTTCTTCTGTACATGTTTCTCTCTTTATTCGATCATTTATGTTATATTCTACATGGAAACAGAATTTCCAT
This sequence comes from Heliocidaris tuberculata, assembly GCA_025618425.1. Taxonomy (NCBI): domain Eukaryota; kingdom Metazoa; phylum Echinodermata; class Echinoidea; order Camarodonta; family Echinometridae; genus Heliocidaris; species Heliocidaris tuberculata. The sequence continues at coordinate 16,778,178 of CM046849.1, read as the reverse complement.
ATTCCATGAACAATAAAACTTTGAATAAATGCATCACAATACCTGAATGCATTAACAACAAAAAGAATACCATATGAAATATTTCCATGTCATGCCTCTCCCAACATTATTTTCCATTTATAATTCTGAATCATCATTTCCTATTACCCATATAATTTTTCAATTTTTAATGAATAGATTAGATTACACATGATGTATAATTATTGTACAGCCTTATTTTGAACACTACATGTATGAGTCAGAGAACTTTGTTATGTTTACATTTATGCTCATGCTCATCTCATGCTTGTCCATTACATTTTTCACCCGCCAGTCACCCTCCATACCATCTCCATCCATATCACCTGTTCATTGTACATTTCATCCCATTGTCATGTTCCCTGCACACACTCTATGTGCAGTCACTGTTGTATGTGCAGTGTATATACTCATTGTGCATTGTATTTAGTTAGACCAAAGAGTTTAAATACGAAGAGTGCTCAGTCCCGAAATAAAGCACGCGTATATATTGTGGTACATGTCGATCGGCCGAGAGGGAAGATTATAGTCTTTATCAAGATGTTTGTATTTTTTATATCCTTTATTTTTTCTTCTTTTTCTGTACATCGCTTTTGGTAAAGCCGTAAAGGGCATAATCTTGATATTGTCCCTTCAAATACAAACTTATGTCCCAAAACAGATAGGAATCAACATACTCTAACTGCACCATGGAGGAGAGGGAGAGAGTTGGGAGGGGGAGCTAGGAGAGATGTTTGTATTTTTGTTAATTTAACAAAAATAATAGAAATTTCACAGCAAATAACTTTAAAAGTTATTTGCTGTGAAATTTCTATTAATATTTATGTGATGGGGGGGGGGGGGGGTGAATGGTCCAAGCATGTTCCCTTATATTAAGCTCTATATGAGCAAACACTGCGATATCTGACGGGAATGTCGAGAAAAGTAAAAAAAAAAATAAATAAAATGCTATCTTTATTTTTCTAAATCAGAATATTTCATTTGATATCATGATTTATGTCAATTTTAGGGATTATAGACGTATAATGTAAATCTATGGCCTTATGTTAAAAGTCAAGACAGAAAAGGCTTTATTAAAATGAGATTGCGTGCGAGCAATTCCTTAAATACAAAGATTAATTAAGAGTGGCGTATCCAAGATTCTCTTCTTTTTTTTTTTTTATTGGTGGCGTATCCAGGAATGCACGTGCCCTACGTGCCAGCCAAAACCAAATCTGACATATCTTATAGTTACACATCGAATGAAAGGAATTGTGTGTGCCCCCCCCCCCCCCCCCGGCACAGAAGGAACATGAAAAATGTGACTTTTTTTTCCTTGCTTGTCTGAAAATTCAGAATAGACAGCATCTGATGATTTTTTGTTCGTCAGGTGTGAGCCCCCCCCCTTCCCCTGCATTCCTGGATACTCCACCAATATAAATAACTTACAGTAAGTTATTTGTAACATTCTGCTGTAGCAGTTTGAGACGACAGGCGAAGAAAACAGTATAGGGCTATTTTGAATTGAATTAACTAGTAACCAACAATAGCAGCTGATGATATAATTTATTTATTACCAGTCCTATTCTGTCTTTGTAGGAATATCCCATTCCTTTTGCCCCAGCCCCCTTTATCTCTCTCTCTCTCTCTCTCTCTCTCTTTCTCCCTTCCCTCCCCCTCTCACAGGCTTTCATTTTCTAATAATCTCTTATTCTCTTATTCTCTCTTACAACCGCCATCTGTAAAAATGACTCCAATAGAAATGAGCACAAAGTAATGATCTCTTATTGTTGTTGTTGTTGTTTTTTTGTTCAGTCTTTACATTAAAGAGATCGACCGCCAACACTATGCAATCCCATTTTTCACATCCATGACAGAATAGTAGGGGTGGATCCGGGGGGGGGGGGGGGGGGGGGGGGGGGGGGGGGGGGGGGGGTGAATCGGCTGCGGCCCCCTTTTTGATACCCAACTGGTATACCTTAAGTACACAATAAAAATATAATTGCCTCCTTCATTGTGTACTTTTCCGGCTCTGTACCCCCTCTTTTACAAAATCCTGGATCCACCCCTGGAATAGGAATTACATTCTCTTGAACTACAAACTATAGGCATACGCGGGCTCTTGTCTAAAACGTAAATAAAACTGGAATGAGCACCATTAGTCTGGGAGCCCATGAGGCTAACAATGTCGGTCTATTAATCCTCCGAGAAAACTTATAAAAAGGCCCATCCCGCAAGACTGACGTGACAGTCTCATACCGGTGGCGGATTTAGGGGGGGGGGGGGCAATCCTGGCCCGTGCCCCCATCTTTTGAAAGAAACTTATACATCATTTTGCCCCCTTTTAGAACTGATAACTTATTATTTATTTTTTTTATTTTTTATTTTTTGCTTGTCAGAGAATTATGGAGGAATACTGGATCCCATAAAATCTGATAACCACCCACTGAGCGACTTTTGGAGGGCTTGCGAGAAGAAAAAAATACAAATCTCCCTCTAAGCTGTTCCCCCGAAGTTGACAGCCCTGCATTTGTGTGCCCCTACCCCCCCCCCCCTTTTTTTTTTTTACTATATTCGCCCCTGTCATGGACTGTCAGTGTCAGACTCATTTGGTTCAGAAGCCCCCTCCAACTAGGGCCTACATTGTCGGTCTCTCGGGGTTGTCGGTCTCTTTGGCTGAAGCCAAACTAAACGGCGATCAGCAAACAAAAAACTTTGATGAGCCAAGTTTGAGGCAAGCAGACAGAGTTCCATCGGCAACGCCACAACCTCGATCGGGATCGCAGAGGGGTAGACCCTAGCCATGCCGCTAGGGCTATATAGACACCTTCTCGGTCACTATTCAGCTCAGCTATTCTGCTTGCATAATCTAACATCTGTCATTTGGCTAGGCGTAATTCGGTGATAGAACATTGATTATATGAATTTATAAATTTTACACATTGAATTTTTCCTCTGGTCCGTTAGAAATATAATACTGGACTGGAATAATATAGTTAGAGTTCTTCTTATCGGCTGGGCTGCGCTTGCCTTCGGGCGGACATATATCGTCTGCTAGCGCAAGATCTCATTGGATGTAGATCTCACGTGATGGACTACACGCCTATGTACACGCCCACCTTACGTCATCAATAACAACATACGGTTGAACGTGTGTAATACGACAACTTTTTTTTTTTGGTCAAAAGCATGCATATTCCCGTTTATTTATGCATAGTCTATTGGACTTATCGAGCCTTAAATATACCTTTTCAGAGCTTTAAATTTCATGTAAATCACATTTTTCATAATTTCAAATATATACTATATGAATTAAAATCATTTCAAAATCCCTGTTTTCATGTGTTAACCTATGGTAGCTGGAAGGCCAAAAGCATGCATATTCCCGTTTATTCATGCGGGGTCTACTGGACTCATCGAGCCTTAAATATACCTTTTCAGTGATTTAAATTTCATGTAAATCACGTTTTTCAGAATTTCATATATATACTAGATGAATTAAAATCATTTCAAAATCCCTGTTTTCATGTGTTAACCTATGGCAGCTGTAAGGCCAAAAGCATGCATATTCCAGTTTATTCATGCGGGGTCTACTGGACTCATCGAGCCTTAACTATACCTTTCCAGAGCTTTAAATTTCATGTAAATCACATTTCTTATATTTTCAAATAAAAACAAAGGGATTTATAATCATCCTAATATTCCTTGTTTTCACGTGTAAACCTATGGCAGCCGAGACTTTTTTTGTCAAAAGCATGCATATTCCCGTTTATATATGCGGGGTCTATTGGACTCATCGAACCATAATTATATCTTTTCAGAGCTTTAAATTTTATGTAAATCCATTTTTTGTATTTTCAAATAAAAACTATGGGAATTATATTCATCCTAAAATTCCTTGTCTTCGCGTGTAAACCTATGGCAGGCGAGACTTTTTTTTTGTCAAAAGCATGCATATTCCCGTTTATATATGCGGGGTCTATTGGACTCATCGAGCCTTAATTATACCTTTCCAGAGATTTAAATTTCATGTAAATCACATTTCTTATAATTTCAAATAAATATTATGAGAATTTAAATCATTTCAAAATCCCTGTTTTTGCGTGTTAACCTATGGCAGCTGGAAGGCCAAAAGCATGCATATTCCCGTTTATTCATGCGGTGCCTCTTCCACTTTTTGAGCCTTCATTAATCTTTTTCAGAGTCTCAAATTACATGTAAGCCAAATTTACAATAAATTCAAGGTAATACTAGGGGAGCTATAATCATTCTTAAATTCCCTGTTTTCACGTGTTAACCCTATGGCAGATGACTCTGTCAAAAAGCAGGCATGATCCCGGGGATTCATAGTGGCATTTATTGACAATAAAGGTTCAAGAAATGTTTTTTGAACTATCCATCCTTTCTCTCGTGCAGAAATCAGATTTAAAAAAGATAGAGTAAGATATGAAATATCAAGAAAAAATGTGACATCTTTTCACGTGTTATACCTATGGCGAACGTATTTTCCCCCGAGTCTTTTAACACAGCAATTTACGCCTGCCAAATGTACTACGGAAGTAGGTGAGAGTGGTCTGTCTTGATACTATTAAAAGTCTTTGGTTAGACACACTGTGTGTGTCATGGTCAATGCTAAACACATTTAATGTTATCACTTTCTTACTTACATGTAGCTACACACACCCCTGATGTTCATCTTTGTTCACCCCTCTCATAACTTTTATTTCTGATTGGTCAGTTATTTAGTGGAGACTTTTATGATTGGTCAATGTGATTATGAATATTAATTTTTGTGGAGAAGCAAGGAAAGAATAAAGTGGAACAAGTTCCATGTGCTTCTATGCCAGTTGTAACCCAGATCTTGAGAGTGCTGTATCTATTTTATTTTACTGACACCTGTGTAGTGTACCCTATAGTATACGCCATCATACTTTTAATAGCCACCCTACATCTGGTAGCAGCAGTTATTTGGATTGCTACATCTGGTAGCAGCGGTGTTCTACAGTGTCTTTTTTGTTGATACCTTGCACTAGATCTCATGCAGTTTTTTACCCCCTACATCTTTATTTTTGACTGGCAAAGCTGGATTATTTTGGGATATATATTGGATGCTGCAGAATAGACTTCAACTTCGCCTTTGTCTTCAAGTTCCACTTGCTCAGGGTGAATGAAGCTATAGCATCGACATGTATGATCTGCATGCTTTTGCATCATTGGATTTATGAGTCTTCCCACTGTTTGCAGCATATATTTCTGCTCTGGTGAGTCCATATTCCGCTCGTTGCAAAGGGTAACATCCTTCTTCAGTTTTACTTACTTGCATGTATATTCAAGTTCAGTGACATCCTACCTCTTTTTCTGGTCGGTAGCTGTTTGTTCCTGAAGTCTACATTCTTCTTCATTTCCTGTTACTGTATTCGAGTAGTATGTCCTTCCATCATTTTTGGTGCTTCAGTTCTTTCTAGACTTTCAATATGTCTCGTCTTTACTTACCAGACTTCACCGAGATATTTACTGGCGATGATGTTCAAGACTTTAATGAATGGATAAAGAGATACGAACGAGTCACCAGTACACATCCTGAAGACGTAGTTAGCCCACGAGATATATATTTAAGTTCCTATCTTTCTGGAGCAGCTTATGATGTCTGGTACAAACTTAAATGTTCAGAGAAGTGCGACTATGAAACTGCGAAAGAGAGGCTCGCTGCTGTTTTCGGTCGTACCAGGAGAGCTCCCAACACTGAACGGTCCTCAGACTACTCATACAAGCCTGACAATTCTAGTAGGCCTACATCCGATAAAGATGACTTCTTGTTTTTGATGTGCCCGTTACTACGGAGACTGGTCACCTTGGAGGAAAAGGCAGATGAATGGCGACAACATCCTCCATCTTGTCCATGTTCCAGTTCGCCGAGCTCCACAGTGACTGGTAGAAGTCAGCCTAACTTCTCACATCAAGCAAGTCATGACACGGAGGGGAACAAGTTGAACAACTACTTATACAAGGCCTCCATTCACCCCACTCAACACATGGTATGCTCTGTGACTAATACAAGAAAATCCTTTGCTTCAGTGGAGACACAAACGATTGCCAATGACTATCCCCAACCAGATACACCTCAACTTCCATCACACCAGTTTCCATCCTCCGCTGATCCACACGTCTCTTCGGTGTAGTCTTCATTCTCAGATGATCTACAGCACAAGATCCTCCAACATCAGAAGCAAGATGAAGAAATCAAGCAGATCAGACAGATAATGGCTAACAACCTCAAGCCTACACCCCAGGAAATCCGTCAACATCACCCCAGAATGCGAAGATATCTGTGGCAGCTTCCTCGCTTCACGATACTCAACGACATCCTTTATCGTACGAAGAAAGACAGTAGGAAGAGAACCACTACACACCAGGCTGTCATTCCAGAAAGTCTCGTATCAGAAGTGTTGCCACTCATCCATAGTCACCCAACATCAGATAATCTCAGCCTCCAACAGACTATTGACAGAGCCAAAAGTTACATGTTCTGGCCATACATGCATCACGACATCTCCAACTTCTGTGAGAAATGCAGTACTTGCCGCCTGACTCCACCCTCCACCCCAGTGTGTCAAGATCCCTCGTACTCGGTCCAGAAGACGTCTACCGAACATCAGACGATTGGCAGACCCAAACAGAAGGCAACTCGCCACCACACACAACGATTTCTCCACAAGAGACACCATAAACCCCGTCGAACTGAAGGGAAGCACCCAATGAGAGCAAGACATCCTATCTTCAGTACAAATATCCATCCTTACTTCCAGACTCTACTCTTTTCTCCCTTATCTAGCTGTCATCCTACATCCTGGATGAGAGGTTGGGGTACCATCAACCCTGATGCTCACGTCCATTCCAAGGGATCTACCTCTCACAACCCTAATGTCACCAACAACGATGGTCTCCTCTGTGCACCTGGCGAACAACCTTGGCTACTGAGTGCACCGCCATGGATTTTCTCGCACAGTTTCTAATCCCAGCCCACCAGGCAGACGAGGGGCATCTACCAGTCCCAGCCCACCAGGCAGACCAGGGGCAACCACCAATCCCAGCCCACCAGGCAGACCAGGGGCAACCACCAGTCCCAGCCCACCAGGCAGACCAGGGGCACCCACCAATCCCAGCCCACCAGGCAGATGAGGGGACTCTACCAATTCCAGCTCACCAGGCAGACCAGGGGAACCTACCAATCCCAGCCCACCAGGCAGACGAGGGGCACCCACCAATCCCAGCCCACCAGGCAGACGAGGGGCAACCACCACCTAGACAATCACGATCTGGACGCCTCTTGAAACCGCCTTCAAAGTTTAGAGATTACGATACTACGTAATTGGACATCAATCACCACTTGGACGTTATAGACGCCTCTCACAGTTGGATTTATATGATACAGATGATATGATACAGCACAAGTTGAACATTGGACTTATAATGCATGAACTCAGTTAATGCATGGACTTTTATATTTTATATGTATCTTCAATTGAGAACCCATTGATAGACTGACAATTTGTGCCAATATGGATTCAGTATTATGATTTCATCGATAAAAAGAAGCAACCAAGTATGCGACGGATAATATATTTTGAATTTGGATCAACATCACAAGTTTTGGACTCAGGATCACTGTTTTGGAAAGTTTGCTCTTTGGATTACTACATTATATTGGAAATTTAAGTTTGGATCACAGTGCTAGAAAGTTTAGAGGATCACAATGGGAAATAATGAAAAATTAAACAGTGATAGCCATGACGTTCAGGCATAATAATCCTGAGGCTATCTGCTGTTGGTCTGTACCTTCGCTCTGCAGATCAGATAGGATATTTCTTATACAGTTTTATTGTACAATTACACAGCAATTTTTTTTTATTGTTGAGACGAACCATGACGTTCGGGCAGAATAATCCCGAGGTTCTGTCTCAGGTTGAGCACCTTCGCTCTGCTCTTCCTTAGGTCTTTTTTTTTTTCTCTATTTGCATGTTTATATGATATCCATGTGAGTGTAATATTGATATTTTACTACATTGCACACTTTCATTCAGTGGTGATGTTTGTTTTTTTTTCTAAACAAACAAAAACAACAGAAAAAGTAAATATATGTGCATAATTCTAATATTCATTATAAAAAATTAGAAATCATATTCATACATGTATATATGACAAAGACTTGTGCTAATAGTCAGTTTACACAAATGAGAGCAGGAAAGCATTGATGTTTTGGTTATTATATTGAAAGAAGGAAATTTTGCATGATAGCATGATAACAGGTGAATGTATCAACAATGCATATTTTCTTGGGAATATAGTCACCAGTTCGTTTCAGAGTTTCCTTAATTGAAAAAAAAAAGAAATATAAAAATATCTTCTTTTAACTGAAGTTACATGTATACTGCATCATTTGGTATTTGAGTGAACTGTTGCAGTAATATGGTTCTTTCTTTTTATAATATATTAACAGATATACTCAAAATTGTCACAGTGAGAAAGCAAGAAATTATATATGTATTAACGTACATGTCTACTCAAAACTGTCATAGAGTAGCAAGAAATTATATGCTGTTGAAGATTGTTTACCATTTCATATCAAATGTCATGAGAAGTGAAATTTTATGCATATTTCATGCATTTTATGCTTATAATGTATATTTTTGCTGACTTATGATGTGATAGGAAAATTTCATCTTATATTTCACAGATAGACAGTTGTCCATGTATAACAATATTTTTTTTCCGGTTTGATGTTATTTTCCGAAATATGCACTAGAAGGTGTTAAAGGTTAATTATAGAAGGTCAACTAGAAAATGACTGGATTTTGGAAACTGACTTTACTCATTTAAAAAAAAAAATTAGAAAGGAAAGACGTCAAGGATTGTTCACATTTCAGATGTTTTAAGAACAAGTGTTCCACAAATTTAAGTTTAACAACAGATGTTGACTATAATACAATTGATGATGAAGATGCTATATTGAATATGAGTTTTAAAGTGCATGATATTTTATGTCACATGTACATTGACATTACAACTTGTCTGAATGTGCTAAGATTGTGCTAAGACTTGAATAATTCTTCTTAGTTATATTGTAAAATACTATTTAGAGATTACTAAGACAATGGTCCAGAAGTGAGAAAGTTAGGTAAAAGTTATGGAAACAAATTAGAAACTGTTGGATAACATATTTTATTTGATATTACATATGTACAGGTTCAGGAAGAAATTTACAGTTTTTACAGAACAAGCTAAATTATGGTTTGTCTAAATTAGAAACTGTAGTATATGATATGTTTGTTTGATATTATTAATACCAATGTACATTTTCAGGAAAGAAGGTTTACAGCTTTTACAGAACAAACTGAATTATGGTTTGACTATAAAAAAAAAAAACTTAAAAAAGAAAGATAGGGTTATATGTATTACAACAAAAACAGCTAATATGTATTTATTTTTGTTTAAATTTGATACTGAAAAATGAGGACATTTTTACTGTAAGGAGGAGTATTATGTAGAGCCTTATTTTGAACACTACAATTGTATGAGTCAGAGAACTTTGTTATGTTTACATTTATGCTCATGCTCATCTCATGCTTGTCCATTACATTTTTCACCTGCCAGTCACCCTCCATACCATCTCCATCCATATCACCTGTTCATTGTACATTTCATCCCATTGTCATGTTCCCTGCACACACTCTATGTGCAGTCACTGTTGTATGTGCAGTGTATATACTCATTGTGCACTGTATTTAGTTAGACACACTGTGTGTGTCATGGTCATTGCTAAACACATTATATAATGTTATCACTTTCTTACTTAGCTACACACACCCCTGATGTTCATCTTTGTTCATCTTTGTTCACCCCTCTCATAACTTTTATTTCTGATTGGTCAGTTATTTAGTTGAGACTTTTATGATTGGTCAACGTGATTATGAATATTAATTTTTGTGAAGAAGCAAGGAAAGAATAAAGTGGAACAAGTTCCATGTGCTTCTATGCCAGTTGTAACCCAGATCTTGAGAGTGCTGTATCTATTTTATTTTACTGACACCTGTGTAGTGAACCCTATAGTATACGCCATCATACTTTTAATAGCCACCCTACATCTGGTAGCAGCAGTTATTTGGATTGCTACATTATGATTCTCATGTAAATTGATTTCTCGGACCATCCATGTATCTAAAATCTAACCATTAGTGATGATTAGAGGTATAAAGTTTAAAGTAAAGGCATTAAATGATTCTGACATATACATAACAAATATCCAAGGGAAAAAATATACAATCACTGGATACATACATGTACATTTACAATGGCTTCATTACAACTGTTCAGTTTGTGGATAAATAAAAACACATTTTCATTTATGATCTATTCCAGCATGTTATTGAAAAACTATTTATTTATGCAAAATGAAAAAAGGAGTTAAAACATATCTAAAAACTGACCTCCTTGAAGTGTGCACTTGCAATGTTATAAGGCACGTCATCTTCCCTTTCAATGGGCTGTTCATCTTCAAGTTTGAGGTTGGTTACTGGTAGAACATTTTCATCAGGAAGCCACGCCTTATAGTCTTCTTTATTCCTTTGCGTCAGGCTCATCCGAGGAACAACTCTGCTTGGTGGGTCACCAATGTTAAGGCAGTAATCATCAAACTCCACCTTTGATGAGCAATTCAGAGTACACCGTAAGAGATGACAAGAATTTCATGAATATTGTAATGCCAGAAAATTTCAGAATTCTGCAATCAGTCCGGACTCGCTGGAGTTTCATACCACAAAATGATTAAAGTACAACATTGAATTTGTGCAATTCATGAATGTTTTTTGCGGTGACAATGGCCATCTTTCACCATTAGTGAAAGTTTCAGGTCACCAAAGTTTACTTTTTGGTTTTACAGTGTTTATTAGGAGCACATACATGAACATGTTCATACATTTATTTTCATGTTTTTAGATATTCTTCCTTTTTTGTATCAAGTCATTGAGTTCTACACCCAAAATTCTCTCTTTGTAATCACAGATCGAGATCCTACACGAACTGGAAATTTATTTTCAAAAACAATTTTTCTCTACATACATGTATTTCGCTAAATGGATGCAGAAAAGGGTAAAAGGTAATATTTAGCAACTTTCTCTTTAAAAATACTGCTCAATAATTATCTACATCCTTGAAATTGCTTGATGTTTACTTCAAGCATTTAAAGGCATATATGTTTTGCACAGTTTGGTCATAGTATGAACAGAGTATTCATTATACATACATGTAGCTGTATGCTACGGGATGATGTGCCATTTTGTATTTGGTCAAAGTATTTGGTTATTAGGTGTGCTACATGTTACAAAATATTGTGGAGTTCAGAACATTGAGATTAAATGTGTCATTTGATCATTTTACTTCATATTTGGTCTGATCTAAGCTTTAGTAGACTAAATTTTTCATGTTCAACCTATCTAACAACTCTCTCCCTTTGGTTCATAATGACTACATGTACATTTATTCCACTTTAAATTGTTTCATTCAATGCTAGGAATTCACAGAATATCCTTCTTCCTCTAAATTGCACATCAGTAACACAAAATTCAATCTTTTATAATGGCCCAATCCTTTGGAACAGCCTTCCAACCAAATTTAAGAATAGTCAGACTGTAAAACAATTTAAAATATCTTACAAGCGACATCTTCTTGATTCACAGTGTTAAACATACTAGATTATTGCATATGTTTCCCCTTCTTTTCTTCCTTGCTTTCTGTATTGTTATGAATTTCTGTACACTTGATATTCTATGATTTCTAATAATTATGTTTTTTTATGTACTCTGTATTAAGGGGTCATTTTTAACAAGCCTATTTGTGCTTTTCAAGATCCCGCCACAATTATTCATTATACTGATTCGTAATTGATTTTTGTAATATGTTTTTAAAGTGGAAATAAAATGATTTGATTTGATTTGATAATCTAATGGTTGGCAATGTATGGGAAAAAATAGCTTCAGACTTGTCCATTTGAGAACTTGATGTTTTGATACTTGCCTCATCAGAGTCAAAACCAAAGCCTCGCTCTTCGAGAAGAGGTTGAAACGTCTCAACCAGTTGGTTGACTTCATCCAGATCTTTAAGGGAACTGTCGCAGCCCCTCTCTTCAACAGAAGTGCCCAAGCTTAAAGCCATAGCATCAAAGGATGTGAAATTCCTGTAGAAAAACAAATGAATATAGAAAAGTCAGCTTTTATACATTTTACTATGAAATACTCCCCACAGTCCTATCACTAACTGGTCATTTTGTGAAATACATGCAAGGCTAGCCACCACTCACTGAGTTAATTTGTATGCACACATTTGCATGCAAAATCTACATGGACTAAGGAGGTGGATTGAAATCCCCTATGAGTTGCATGCAATGAAAGTTTACTGTATAAAGTAAACAAGTGGTGGCTGTTTACCAGAATGCCCATCTCTGAAAATAGCTTGCTGCAAAAGAATCTTACTTACATTACTGAATACTCTCACTGATTTCGAGCAAATCAAAGGGAAATTGATGCCAGTGAAATAAATATCAATATTTTAAGAAAATACATGTACAAGAATGGTGCATTGCATTGTTTATGAGTAAAAACCTTCATGTATGACCTGACTGATAATAACTTACCCCAATTTTTAATAGATTACTGTGATACGATACAGCACAATTATTCAACGAGACAAAAAACAGGTCGACAGGTACATTATTTTACCAAAATTAAGGACTATACCCAAGGATGATTTTCTTTTTCATTTTAGGAAGTGATTTATGGAATAAAATACCAACTGATATTAAATTAAAATCATCGATCCAGAAGCAATTTCAGTAAATCATTAAAAGAACATTTTAAAGTCACAAAGTATTATGTTTTGCTCTACATGTACATGTACCATGTTATCTATATACATGTATATGTATGTGGTACCAATGTAATTGTTTTGTTTGTAATGGAATTAATATCTTCTACTTTCAAGAAGTCAACTGAAGGCAATTTCAATAGCCCTGTCTATCACCTTTAGAAACGTGCGAACATTACAATAGCGTATTACATAATCCGAACCTGATTTCTATGGGCAGTACAATAGGCCTTTGAAATTGTCCTTGAGTTTATTTTTCGAAAATGGTTTTCATTGTGTTACCTTTGTATTTTTTTCTTGTATGTGTGTCTATGTTTGAGTGTGTGTGGGTGTGATTTTGGGTGTGTTTATGCTTGTGTATACTATTTAATTACCTATGATTATTTAAATGTCATGTTGCCTTTATATTTGCATTCATATTTTTGTTTCTGTCCTTTCATTATTTGTATTGTCAATTGATTGTTATACATCTATGATTTATGTTGCCAAATTTGTAAACTGATCCTTTCAGCTTGCTGTTGATCAGTAATTTTATATACCAATAAATAAATAAACAAAAATACTATGTAAATTTTGTAGAGGGGCCAGGCACGACTAAAACTTGTGCTATTTTCTGGTCCCATTTACCAGCTATTATCATATGTTTCAATCCTGTAACAATATTTACTGTATGACAACACATGATGTTATTGTTGGTGAATAAAATCATTCAATTCAATTCAAAATCATTCAATTTATGCTGAATGGCAATACCAGCCTATTAACTGACTCAACTCAAATGATATGCAAAATTTAGATGTCACACACTGTCTGCAGCTTTGCACCCCTGCAGGCTTGCAAGATCACACTGTGCATATGCATGTACACCTACATGTGTATGTAGACGACAATATTCTGAAAGTGTGAACTATAGTGCTTTGTTTATTCATTTATCCCTCATCAGTTCCACCAAAAGTAAGAAAAATTAGAATAGAATTATTACATCATATCAAACAGTTAGATTAACTTTGAAATTAACGAGGCAGGGTGCAAAATAGGCCTAAGACGAGAACAGAATGGGAGACGAGTGTTGGATTATTATAAGGCTGCAGGTTTTCATCTTGGTTGATTCATAATGCTCGGCAAAGTCAATGAATCACCAAGGATACGAAAAATTTTAAACATCACCAAATTTGGATAACTCATTTTTTCTATTGTTATGCAAATGAGTTGAAACCAGAAACAGCATTCATTTGTAGATGATAACTAAATGTATTCAAGTGATGTGCAAGTAAATCCAGTTTTCCTTTCATTTTTTGAGAAAAATGCAAAATTATCAAATTTCCCAATGGGTATGAATAATTTCGAGGACAACTGTAAGTGTGCATGTACATGTACATGTAGTGCAATTTCAATTTGTCTTTGAGCTCATGTGGTGCACGAACAAATGTAATTTTGAGAAGAAAACTTGCTGACATACTATTTGTACATGCAGTGGGGGGAATCAGATATCAAATAATATGGACCCCCTCCTCATTACAAAGAAAAATGAGGATGAGAAACTGGAGATCAATTTTACTTGGCCTGACACATGCAAACAACAAAACAAAAACAAAAACAGAAACAAAAACAGGAACAAAAAAAGGTTTTTAAAAAATTTGGTTTAAGCATACATAAATCTCATCTGGGGTATACATGTACATGTGCACAAGTCCGAGGCAGTGTCTAGTCCAATACATCACCGGTGCATTTTCAATATACGTTCCTACACAGAAGATATAATCAATTATGAGCCAAACATGTAGCATATGATCTCCTAGTCTGATAGACTAGACCTGAACGCCATGTCGCGCATGCAAAGCAAGTGGTCAGATTGGTACACTCTTTCCCAGTTCATAAAAGCATGAACCAGAAACATCTTGCAATTTTGATTGCGCTTGGATTATTAAGCTACAAAATATTGCACTACACAGTTGAAGTATATATATACTCCCCTGTCCCTCAAAGAAAAGGAATAAATTAACTGCGAAGGGTTGCAAGGGCTGCCTGTCGGTGTTTGTACCTGGTGTAGCCGAATACCACTCAACCCGCCTCCGTGGTCTAGTGGTTAAGGCGTT
This sequence comes from Heliocidaris tuberculata, assembly GCA_025618425.1. Lineage (NCBI taxonomy): Eukaryota > Metazoa > Echinodermata > Echinoidea > Camarodonta > Echinometridae > Heliocidaris > Heliocidaris tuberculata. The sequence goes on along the minus strand of CM046849.1, from coordinate 16,763,170 downwards.
TGGCGTACAGTGCCAAAGACCCGGGTTCGACTCCCGGCGGAGACAGTTTTTGCAAACCCTGCAGTTATTTCCACAAAAAGGAAGTCAGTAAGGAGGAACAATGAATTTAGCTACGCAAATTATTTCTCTCATTCAATTCAATTGACTTCTCACATTATGTAAATTTACCCACGAGAGTTGCCGATGCTATAGTATTAGAACAAATTTCTCACACATTGTAAATAATTAATTAATTCTAATACATGAATCCGCCATGGATCTAGCTAGGTATGCGGCTTTTCATTGTTCAATACTCCCCTGTCCCTCAAAGAAAAGGAATAAATTAACTGCGAAGGGTTGCAAGGGCTGCCTGTCGGTGTTTGTACCTGGTGTAGCCGAATACCACTCAACCCGCCTCCGTGGTCTAGTGGTTAAGGCGTTTGGCGTACAGTGCCAAAGACCCGGGTTCGACTCCCGGCGGAGACAGTTTTTGCAAACCCTGCAGTTATTTCCACAAAAAGGAAGTCAGTAAGGAGGAACAATGAATTTAGCTACGCAAATTATTTCTCTCATTCAATTCAATTGACTTCTCACATTATGTAAATTTACCCACGAGAGTTGCCGATGCTATAGTATTAGAACAAATTTCTCACACATTGTAAATAATTAATTAATTCTAATACATGAATCCGCCATGGATCTAGCTAGGTATGCGGCTTTTCATTGTTCAATACTCCCCTGTCCCTCAAAGAAAAGGAATAAATTAACTGCGAAGGGTTGCAAGGGCTGCCTGTCGGTGTTTGTACCTGGTGTAGCCGAATACCACTCAACCCGCCTCCGTGGTCTAGTGGTTAAGGCGTTTGGCGTACAGTGCCAAAGACCCGGGTTCGACTCCCGGCGGAGACAGTTTTTGCAAACCCTGCAGTTATTTCCACAAAAAGGAAGTCAGTAAGGAGGAACAATGAATTTAGCTACGCAAATTATTTCTCTCATTCAATTCAATTGACTTCTCACATTATGTAAATTTACCCACGAGAGTTGCCGATGCTATAGTATTAGAACAAATTTCTCACACATTGTAAATAATTAATTAATTCTAATACATGAATCCGCCATGGATCTAGCTAGGTATGCGGCTTTTCATTGTTCAATACTCCCCTGTCCCTCAAAGAAAAGGAATAAATTAACTGCGAAGGGTTGCAAGGGCTGCCTGTCGGTGTTTGTACCTGGTGTAGCCGAATACCACTCAACCCGCCTCCGTGGTCTAGTGGTTAAGGCGTTTGGCGTACAGTGCCAAAGACCCGGGTTCGACTCCCGGCGGAGACAGTTTTTGCAAACCCTGCAGTTATTTCCACAAAAAGGAAGTCAGTAAGGAGGAACAATGAATTTAGCTACGCAAATTATTTCTCTCATTCAATTCAATTGACTTCTCACATTATATATATATATATATATATATATATATGGGCGAAAATTTGATTTCTTTCATCTCTTAACGGTTGTTTCATTTATTATTGACTTTTGTGTATTTTTCATCAACCGAACCACAATTATTTTTTATATTTTATATTTTATATATATATATATATATATATATATATATATATGTATATGTACACTGTATATATATATATATACACTGTCCTAAAGGGGATATACATGTATTCTATGGAGACTTTACAGCTATAAAACCAAGAAAACCATAACACATGGCTGGCCAGCCTGTCTGCGCTGTACATGTACATTCAATAACGTCACCACATGTAGTCTATCGGACTAATGATCTCAGCGTGCACCCATCGGTATTGAAAATGCATTCAGTGCCCAAACAAAGGGCACGTGAATACATACATATGAACTCAGCAAAAAAGACTTTTGATCACAACAACCATCAATGTCATACATCAAAAAAAAACGACAAAGTCATCTTTCACATCATAAATATGTACTTCAATCCTCATAAAAGAAGTCAAATTGCCCACTTACAGCTACAATGAAGTACACACTGTCGTAAAGGCGATATCTTCTATTGAGGCTTTACAGCTATAAAATCACGAAAACCATAACAAATGGCTGGCTACCTGTCTGCGTTGTATACACTCACTAATGTCACAACATGTAGGTCACATGGGATGCCGGCTGCGCATATTTTTTTTACACAACTGTTTAGCAGTTTCGCGAAAAAAATCCTAGAAGTGCTCTGGTGAAAGAGTCTAAGTCGTCAGCACACACTCACGATCACCAGCAGCGCTATGTGCACGAACAGGACAACCAGGGAAGTGAAGGTGATATAAAAGGAAAACAAAGAAATACATAAGGAGAGAGAAGAGGACAGATTAGAGGAAAAACAAAGAAATACATAAGGAGAGAGAAGAGGACAGATTAGAGGAAAAACAAAGAAATACATAAGGAAAGAGAGGAGTATAGATTAAAGGAAAAAACAAATAAATACATAAGGAAACAGAAGATTTATTTTAAAAAGAAAAACAAAGAAATACATAAGGAAACAGAAGATATAAAAAAAGGAAAAACAAAGAAATACATAAGGAGAGATAAAGAACATAGATTAGAGGAAAAACAAAGAAATACAGAAGGAAAGAGAAGAGGATAGATTAGAGGAAAAACAAAGAAATAAATAAGGAAAGAGAAAAGTACAGATTAAAGGAAAAAAAAAGAAATATATTTATAAGGAAAAAGAAGAGGATAGATGAAAGGAAAGACAAAGAAATTAAACCTGATTAAACCTGAACATATTCCAATTGTGAAAAAAAAGTGAATTCTTTCAACAACAAAAAAATGTCAGCGATTTCTGTGTCATGCTTTTGTTTGAAGGAGCTAGGGCAAAGAACCTCCCCCTCCCCTCCCTCAAACAAAAGGATGATGTAGAGATCGCCACCAGGGGCCCGGACTATTGTCAACACTAGGAGCAGCATCACCAAAACAATATATGTGTAGGTAAGAGTATAATGCATCTCTATAGAAATTCAAAAGAAATTTGTCAAGAAATGTGACCTGCAGAGTGCACACAATATATCCACTACAATATGACCTTTGACCGTATAAAAGATGGAACACTGGGGGCAGCATCACTAAAAACTGTAGAGGTCTAGATTACACTATAATGGACAACCATGCAAAATCTGAAAGAAATCAGTCGAAAAATGTGACCGCCAGAGTGCATGCAAGACAGCAACCAAATATGACATATGACCCTACATTGTATAAAAAGCAGAACACTGGGGCAGCATCACCAAACACGAACGATGTGTAGATTTTACTTTGAAAGAAATCCATTTAAAGAAATGTGGCAGTTAGAGCGCACAAAAGACATATGACCTTTGACCCTAAGGCTATAAATGACAGATTATCAAAAAGTATAAATATGTAGATTGTACTGAGATACATCTCAATACAAAATTTGAAAGGAATCCGTCAAGAAATATAGGCCCATATTGTCGAAAGGCGCCTAACTTAAGCCACTGTCTAAGTGTGTAAATTTAGGCCACCGAATTATGGAGAGCCAAATGTCACCCTCTTTTAATCTTACAATTCAAAATCACAATAGTTCTGGGACTAAATGCAAATACAAAAACCGACACGATAGAATTGATTTCTGATGCTCATTTCATGCCAAAAAATAATTTAGTTTCTTTATTTTGTTACATAAATATAGTAATTTATACGGGACCTAGGGGTTGACGAATGGCTTCCATAAATAAGTGGTCTAAGTTAAGCCAGGCTTAACTTAAGCCACTTTCGAGAATACAGGCCATAGTCTGCAGAGCGCACACAAGACATTGTCCAAAATATGACCTTTTACCTTATAAAAGATGGAACACTGGTGGCAGCGCATCACAAAAAGTTAAAGATGTGTAGATTTGACCAAGATACACCTCCATACAAAATTTGAAGGAAATCCATTAAGAAATGTGGCAGTAAGAGTGCACAAAGGGACAAATGACCTTTGACCCTATAAAGGACGGAACAATTAGGGCAGCATCACCAAAAAGTAAAGATGTGTAGATTGTACCGAGATACGTCTCAATACAAAATTTGAAAGAAATCCATCAAGAAATGTGGCCTGCAGAGGGCACACAAGACATCATCCAAAATATGACCTCTGACCTTATAAAAGACAGAACACTGGTGGCAGCATCACCAAAAATTAAAGATGTGTAGATTTGATTAAGATACACCTCCATACAAAATTTGAAAGTAATCCATCCAGAAATGGCAGTAAGAGCGCACAGTAAGAGCGTAAGAGCGTTACCGCGGCGCTGTAACGCTGCTGAATCCAAAGTATCCTCCGGCATTCTGCCGGGGGATTCAATTAAGCGATTACTTAATGCATCAGTTTGTTTCATTGTCTTATTTAACACTTGTAAAGTATCAATGTTTATCTCTGACAAAGACTTCATTCCTAAAGAACTACGTAGTTTTTTGTTGTATATGAATTTCGTTGCCCTTGCTGTTCCAACTCGTACATAGGCAAAACAGAATGACCATTGTTAACTAGGTTGCAAGAACATGCAACAAATTCTAGTAGTGAAATTTTCAGTCACATAACTACATGTGATGGTTTTCAATACCACAAGTCATTATTTGAGTTACCAAATTGTTTCTTAAATGAAGACAGTCATTGCTCAGTACCTGGATTATTTTTAATGAATACGAATGTAATAGACAAAGCACAACATTGGAATATCCTTCTTTATAAAGAAGCTTTTGCTATCAGAAAAAAAAGCCATCACTTAACACTGGAATTAAAGCTTCCAAAGAACTCCAAATATTCTAAAACTACCGAGTATTATAATGATATATTCGTTTATTATGTACACTGCACATACAGTGCCCAGTACACACTCTTTATAGAAGATAATTAAATTATATAATCACGTTCTTTTGTTACCATTAATTCACATTAATAAGTGGTTTTTCACATAACATTGGCTTATTCATTGATTATACTATTAATGACCTTACATGTATACCATTCACTTTATAATTTACAACTACTTATCACTGATGACCATTCACTTTATAATTTACAACTACTTATCACTGATGACTGTTTAATGCAGATTAGAATGTACTTTCAAATTTAAACAGTTCCTTTAATTCCTTTATTTTCTGTCAATGATGCTTTTACACTTGTCTTTTTCTGCATCCACTTCAAGACAATGAACTACATAACACTGAACTTTAAGTTAAGACAGAGAACTTATGTTCATGACCTCAGCCTTTTAACCAGTAGTGTTTATTGTTCTCTCGTTATGACTCCCTCATTCAGTTACATTCTACATACATTATGTTGCCCTCCCTTATTACCTTTTAAATTACTTGTACTCCTGTAACCTCCTCTTCACTAGTATACCCTTCACAATTGGAAAAGGACATCAACATTGGTGTAGAGAGTTGAGTCGGGTCTTTCCCAAATGCCAATAGGGGTGGAGGTGTCTGACTTGGAGTTTGGGCAAAGCATGGTTGGAGAACAGAAGTACAGGATACAGGCAAAAAGAAATGTAGGGCGTCTCAACACTTACGGAGAGTCCCAAAACGAGGCAACAGCAGACAAAGTCGAGATAAATATCTCATTGGTTTCAGTTCAGAAAAATATGCGTCAATTACAGTTGAACAACTGATGTGGACTTCTCAATTACTCACGACTGAGGCTGAGGCCAGTTATAGCTGCACGTAGATAGGTACAAATACACTCAGCATCATTCACTCGACGAAGGAGCATAAGGAAAGATGCTGGAAAAGCATATGTGTAGCCAACGTAGCAGGAACTGAGGCTGATGAAAATTAACTCCCAAAGTTGAAAATGATGGAGGATGAGAAACTGAAGAAAATGAAGGACGAAATAACCGGGCATGGAATAGAACGACCACAGCTGCCACTAGTTGTGTTGGGAAAAGAACAGTGTTTAACTCAGAAAATAATCTATCCTCGAACTTAAGAATCATATGAAGATGGGAGATAATTAATGTAGAGAGAACTCAGGAGACACAAATGAGATGAACTGATCACGATGACGTCTGGTAGTGCTCTGTATTTATTAAACTAAACTTAGGGCTGCTTTGCCCAAAATCTACAAAACATAATTTACATAATGTATATTCAAATATTCAAATGAAGAGATAACAATACCAATATGGAGGAGTCTAATAAAATGGGGAAATCCAATTCAATAAATGAACCAAAAGGGAAAGAAGGGGATGAGTTGATATAAGTAGGTTGGGATGATCACATAAGAATGGGAGCTGTCTGAGTTCAACTAAGGAATCAGGTGTGGGATGAAATGAATGAACACACCTGAATAGAGAAGGAATGAAGGTGACCAAACAGAACAAGAGGAAAGGTACACATGTATCTAGAGTGAGGAGGTGGTGGTGGTGACAACTGAATATCATTAACTAAACTGAATTAATTCCAGACTGCAATGCATTACTGAAAAGAAAACTAATGTACATGTAAATTAATTCAAGATCCAGACGGACAACAAAAGGAGAGTAGACAAACAAAATATACAGCAAAGTAAATGATGACAAAATAACAGTCTTACATATATAAACAGTTCATGTTCATTTATGTTTTAGTTCCTGAAGATGATCTGAAATAAAAGGGTGAAAATTCAAAACTCATCATGACTCTGATCGGAGTATTATTTCTAGCACTATAAATTCTGTATATTTCCTTGTGTAATGTATGGTTAAAGGTCATGTAAAGTTTTGGTAAGCCCTCAAAAACTGTTCGTCAGATTTCTTCAATTTTTGTTGATAAATAGCAAGATACATGTACTAGGAATACTAAGACACTGTGAAGATTTCGCCTCCTAAAGTTTAATATTAAACAAATAAGAGGCAAAAACTAATTTATGTGCCGGGACAGGCACGTAAAATCCCAACAAAGGCAGCATGTGCTATACACTGTACACACACGTGTAAAACCAATGATGAGTAGCTACACACAGTGCACACACGCTGTCTCTTTGCGAAGCCCCAAGATTGCTGTGCGGGGAGCCGTCGGGGTGGAATGGTCCTAGCATAAGGCAGTGATCAAGCATTCCTTACAGATATTTACACTGAAATTCACCAGAAATCATAGATGGAATACCAAATGATCTCTTACAGACATCTTTTGAAACAAGGAAAACAACAGACTATATTAACATGTTTCTTTCCAATTTCCTTTTTGCTACCAATACTCTACATGAGCTTTAAGACCTCCGGTATGCCATGCTCAGCCCTGATTTCATTTTAAAACAGTAAGACCCAGAAAGAAAATTTGGGCATGTGACATGAGAGTAAAGAGCAACTATTCAGCTTTTATCTCATATATAGGTCATTATTTAGTTAAAATGGCATGCAACACTTTTAAAAGCATTCAAAATTAAAAATGAATTCTGTCCATTTCCTGCTGTAATGTGCGGTTAAGACCTCCGGTATGCCGTTTTCAGCCCTGATTTCATTTTAAAACAGTAAGACCCGGAAAGAAAGTTTGGGCATGTGACATGTATGAGAGTAAAGAGCAACTATTCAGCTTTTATGTCAAATACATCATTATTTAGTTAAAATGGCATACAACACTTTATTCAAAGCAATCAATGTTAAAAACGAATTTGTGCCGAGTTTATTTTGAAAGAAAGAGGAAATATCAGAGAAGCAGATTGGTGAAAGTTTGAATGAAATCGGACAAGCAATAAGAAAGTAATGAATTTTTGAAAGTTGTAATCACTATGCATATGGGAATTTCAAATTGGCCGAATAGGTAATGTCACTGTGATGTAGCTGTGGACAACTCCCCCATTCGCTGTAACACACAAAATGACTAAAATGTCACTTTTTTTCAAAATGCATTACTCAGTAGGATCTTTTCGTTCATGAGGACCTATAAAAATATGCTATCTCCAATATATTTTGAGTACTGCACCGAGGGTAAAAGTGCCTCGAAGAAAACCGCAAATTAATCAATATTTTTGTGTACGACAAATGGGAGAGTTGTCCACAAAAATGTCACAATTGACTCACAAAATTGCCAATTTGAGATTCGCATAGATGTAGTGATCTCATTTCTCAAACATCCATAACTTTCTTAGTCCATGTCCGATTTCTTTCAAACTTTCACTATCCTGTTTTTCTTATTTTTCTGCTTTCACACAAATCATCTTATTACCAAGGTCGGATTGCCCTTTAAGCTGATGTAGATGAGTCTTTTTGAATGCTTAACTCATTTTGAGGTAAGTTGAGAACCAACACTAATAGAAACATGCAACATTTGTCTGGCTTTATGTTATATCTTGTATGATGCTTGCCGCTAGTTCAAAATCTAACGCTGATGAAAGTAGATCTTACATTGTCATCAGATCTAACGTTAGATCCGCTTAATACTAGTACACAGTGAGTATTGACAGCCTTGTCCTAGTTGTATAGAATTCAAATAGAATTGATTTTAATCATATGGCTCAAAACAAAATGACATGTTAGACTAAAGTAGCTATAAACTGATAATTATTTCACCCTTGTTTTTAAAATACAATTCGGAGCCCATGGTCAGGAATTGGTAGGATCTAAAACGATATCGAATGAAATTGTTAGAACAAGTCCTATTTGTTAGCTACGGTGCCAAATTTGATTTGAATTCTTGAATTAATTTACACGACTGAAATATGGCACGGTTCCTCTTTACAAAAGAAGAGTGGTGTATGCACTACAATGAGATTCTAGAGAAGAAAACAGACGAGTTGAGAAAACAGCTGTTGGCTCTTCACAGGGCAAAAATACAAATCGGGCCACGGAAAGGTAGATGTTGCCATTCCAGGTAATGGCAAGAGAGTGCGTTCCACACATAGGCTTGCCTATATGACAAATACTCAGGGGGACATGGGAACTTTCATCTGAGCTCGAAGCATCACATTTATGTGGAAGGCTGCAATGTGTTAGGGCAAGCCACTTGGTGTTAGAAAGCCATGAAGAGAACAAGTCTCGGCAAAAATGCCATCGAACTGGCAACTGCTCTGACCATAATCCGAAATGCATCATTCTACCTGCCCATGGCCTTGCTCGGTAGGCCTTCAGCTGGACCTGTAACTTTAGTCTTAACTTCTGTTTGAAAAAACAGTAAGCAAATTGAGATCTACAGCAGTCTATACAAAGGTCTAACAATAACTTTTTTTTCTTATAGACCTACTAAATTGAATCCGACACTTCACTGTCACTTTCATTTTCCATTGCTAATCTATCATAGTTTTGTGATGAATATTTCTCCTCTAGTTGTCCCTTTTGATAGTTGTTTGCCAAGTCCTCATTCCATTGTCTCTCTTTTTCATATAACCCGTACTTATATCGCCAGTGAACCGCCTTGCCCTTGAAGATGAGATAGGACCTGGAACTGTTCTGTGCTCGCCAGTTGTCCTTCCGTGCCTGGAGCTCCCTAACTTGGCTTTGAAGCTTCCTCCCATCAGCCAGAGCTACATGTACGCCTGCCGCTGCTGCCTTGTCAAGAATTGTGGCTCCTCCACTGTTGGTAAGCTGAATTGCACTTGAAGTTCTGTTCGGATGGTTTCTTGTGAAGGTTATAATATGCTTAGGACAGGTAACACAAAAGGAATGATTCATACTCTTGACTTTCTGTGTGGAAAACATGTGTCTTGTTTTTTCCAACATTTTGGGGGTGAGTCGCTTTTTTGTTGTTTTTGCTATTTTTGGCGGATTCTCTTTGAGTTCCCTGGCAGAGCGTCTGTGCTTTAAATAGCTGAACTTTAGATAAGTGGCGTACCAATGATCTGTTCAGATGAGTGACACAGAGGAATCCTTCAGTATTGATGCCCTCTCTTAGCATCACCTTTTTGTACCCCTCCGTAAAATGTCCATCACAGTCTGTTGTCACACCTTTATTAAAAGTTTATGTTGTCCTTGCAAAAGTTGCTCAGCACACATCTCTCCTCCCTTTCTTTCGTCGCCGATCGTTTGGTGAAGTTTCATATTAGCAGTACACTTTTCATGGTCAGGTAATTTTGGTTCCTTACCAGCTCTTATGAGTCTTTGACCATAATGACACAGTTTATTGCTCGTGTGGTGTGCCACTATGAATTCGTCTCTCGTCTCATTCTCTGCAACTACGTCCCTTGCCTGTTTAGCTGGTCGAAATGGTGTTCTAACCCCATCCTGGCTAAGGGGGTTATTATATTGTCTATCCATTTCAGTGTTTATTACTTAAACCACGATACTCAAGAACGTCGCGCACATTCTCTCTTTTTTCCATCATATCCTCGTTGTTAGGCGTGCTCATTGTATTTCCACATTTGTTTGCTCTCTCCTGCAAACTCGTTATTGAGAGTGCAGGGGTGCTCATCACTGTCAACATCCACCTGCAAGCAGTTCCACTAATGCTGGTCTGGTAGAGCCCCAGCTGAAGAGCCATATTTGGCACCACCTGCTTCCTTCCCAGTCTTCTACTTTGGATTTCTCGATACAGTTTTCTTGGAGCGCAGACAAAATCGCAGGACTTCCAATTAAAGTTAGCTATGATAGCCAGTCCTTGTATTTCTTCTCCCTCCTCCGGCAGAAGCCAGCTGGGTTCTTTGCAGGTAGGACTCACACTTGTGTGTTGTGGTATCACATCATTCAATGTTTCAACTACATGTAACTTTCCAATGTCAATTAGTCTATGTCCAGTAGCAGTACCATCTTGAGAGGTTTCCATTTTCTGAAAAGGTAGACATTTTTTGTATTTTGGCCACAGCAGCATCACTGTACAAAACTACTTAAAACCATCCTTGGCGTTGTCGACGATGTTTCCACGATTATCTCGACACCGTTCTTTCAAAATCCTCGGAACTGAGTCAAATGTAGGAAATTTTTTATGTAGCCATATGTGTTCCCATCTGTCTTCCATTATTCCAGGGAATATTGCCATGTTTGAATCGATGTGCAATATCAGGACAAACTTTCTTCAGCATACATGTACATGGTGATAATTTTGTTAAGAGTAGACGATTTCTTGTAGCCTGTTTGACTTTTGTTTGTATGTATGTTTGAATTTCTCCATTGGAAGGGGTATTTATATCATTCTGCTCTTTTCTTTCTTTATCATTTGGAAATAGGTTTGTCCTCCACCTTTACACCTATGTTTATGTTGCCTATAAATCAAAATTTATCACCATTACAAACGCTTACATTGTAACATCTGTCTCACTCTCCTTGCTCTCCTCAGTCTCATTTATTTTAAATCTCTCCCTTTCTTCTCTCTTTCTCTTTCTGCCACATCCCCCTCCCCCCTTCACACTCACATACACACACACACAACATCCATGAATAATTATAATGTGAAACATCTGTCCCCATTCTCCATTTCTATCCTTATTACAGATGGTGTAAAATAATGAAATTGTGAGAATATGAAGGAAAAGTGAATTTGCAACCTTTTCTTTTATTTTCTTCTTTTTTTTTTAAGGTAAAAATAAAAACTTAAATTCTCTATTTAGACCCAACAGGTGCCACTCAATATCATCAATTGGCCAACACTTCATTCAATCAAGGTGCATAGGAAGCAGTCTTCACTACTAATTCATGCATGCAAATGAACAATAGTGAGTGATGTCACAGGGGCCATTCTCACCTCCCTATCCTCATTACCTTTGACTACATGCAGATAACGAGTAATTGATATAGTTCGCTTTTTATTTCATATTCACATTTCACATTTCAATGTTAATACATTATTGTCGGTTGTAGGTTCATTAACAAGAATTAATAACGATAAAAAATAATACAGTGTTTATGTAATAAACATGAGTACATACAAAAATATATTGTATCAGTTTCGGTTACTTGTCGTAATTTAAAAGAATGACTAACAAAATTGGAAATGGGGATATGAAGGAGCCTAAAGTAAAAGCAGAGCTTGTTGGTTATAGGCTCCAGAGAGTAATAAAATATAAGTCTTACAGGGTTGTGTAAAAGAACAAGAAACAGTTATAGTTAAGTTTAGGTAAAACAACTACACGTATTATTAAAGTTTCATCAAATGTGAAAGAATAATCAGCGAAGGATACTTAAGTGCAACTAAAGAAAAAGAATGTATTTAACCACGGAAGAGCATAAATATCGATGTGAGATTAATAATTGTATAATCGCTATAATGAACATACTACCCATGCGCAATGGAAAAATCGTGAGTCATACCGAAGTTTTGTCGTGATTTTACGTATAGTAATTACATTTAACCACTTCAGCAAAAAGAGCTGAGATATGACGGCAAGATCTCGGTATTACAGTGAATGAAGAAAAGTAGGAATGAATAGAAATAATTCAACATTCTGAGTATGATCTGTTGGCATCAATATTTTGATTTTAACAATATAAGATAAATAAATGGATTAGATTGACTCTATCACATAACTGTTGAGGAAAACATCTGATGCACTGATGAGTGTATCAGACGTGTTCCTCTGCTTGTTATACATATTCATTTAGTAGACAACATTTCAGCTTGCGTCTGAAAACATATAATGAGGTAGATTTAGTAAGTTCAATTGGAAGGTCATTCCAATACTTGGGACCACTAAAAGTAATATTTCTTTGAGCAAACAATGTTCGTGTACAAGGAAGATGGAAGAGACTACTTTGACGGGTGGGATATTGGTGGATAGTGCTATTTCTTACAAAGAGTTTAGCAATAACAGCAGGTATTTCGTTTTTGGACAACTGGTACATAAATATTCCAATGTTATAGACATATATGTCAGCAATACGTAAAAGTTTGTTCTTTATAAATAGTGGACTTGTATGAGAAAGAAAACCAGCATGATTAATGTTTCTAATTGCTCGTTTCTGGATAACAAAGATCTTGTCAATCAGGGTTTTCGCCCCGCTACCCCAAGCAAGGATACCGTAATTAAGGTAAGGTAATATGAGAGTAGAATATAAGGATGATAAGATATGGCATGGAAATTCGTGCTTTAGTTTATTTAGAATACCTGCGTTTCTCGACAATAGTTTACATAAATAATTCACATGTACTTTCCAAGACAAATCACAGTCAATATAAATGCCAAGAAATTTTGTAGATTTGACCAGATCTAAATTAGTATTTTGTACAAGTATATTTCCTGGTAGTGATTTTAGAGAATTACTAAAGAGCATGAAGTGCGTTTTTTCGACATTTAAAGATAACTTGTTGGCATTTATCCAAGATTGGACCATTTTTAGTTCATTATTAACAGTGTTAAGGAGAGTCTGGGGGTTGCGATGCGAATAAAATATATTAGAATCATCAGCATAAAGAATAAATGACATGATTTCAGAAGAATGCTGGAAGTCGTTAATGTAAAGAATGAACAAGGGGCCCAAAAGAGATCCTTGAGGAACACCGCAAGATATCTGTCGATGATAGGAATCCTGACCATTGATACTAACATATTGTTTTCTATCCGTAAGGTAACTTCTGAACCACTCCAAGGCCTTTCCTCGAATCCCATAATGGGATAATTTGTACAGTAAGATATCATGGTTAATGGTGTCAAAGGCCTTGGAGAAGTCCAGAAATATACCGACAGTATGAAAAGTATTATCGATAGCATGGGCAACTTTGTCCAGGAACATGAGTAGAGCATGAGTTGTGGAGTGGTTTTGTCTAAATCCAAATTGTGTGTCTGATAGGATATTACAGTTTGTAAGAAACTTCACTGTACGAGAGTAGATTAATTTTTCCAGAATTTTAGAAAGAGAAGTTAAAAGCGAAATGGGGCGGTAATTACCGGTATCTTGAGCGTTTCCTTTTTTAAAAATTGGGATCACCTTTAGCAATTTTGGTCTTGTTTGGTACTATACCATGGGATACAGATATATTAAAAATGTGTGTCAGAGGGGACACTATTTCTCCAATTATTTGTTTGAGTAAAAAATTTGTTATACCGTCATATCCTGCACTTTTGTTTGTTTTCAAGTTGTTTACTATATCAATTACTTCATACTCTAAAATTGGATTTAAAAAGAAAGAGTGAGGATTTCGCGTTATTAAGAAGTGTTTAAAATTTAGGTCAGGTTCAGGAATATTTTGGGCAAGATTTGGGCCGATGTTTACAAAATAGCTGTTAAATTCCTCTGCAATTTCGAGAGGATCTTGTATAAGGGTCTTGTTTACCAAGATTTTAGAGATGGGCGTATGGTCATTTTTTGTTTTTAAAACATCATTAATCACTTTCCATGTATTTTTTTTATCACCTTTGTGAATATTAAATTGAGATGTAAAATAGTTCTTTTTAGCAAGTCGCAGTGAACTTGTTAATATGTTACGATAACGAGTATACTTAGATTTTGTTTGGAATTTTGGATTGTTTCTGTACTTATAAAAGAGATTATTTTTCTTGTTGATGGACTTCAGAAGAGATCTTGTAATCCAAGGGAGTTTAGGACATTTTTTATAATTTGAAAAATTGCGCTTGCGGAGTGGGATAGAAGAGTTGAGATTGGACATAAGTATATCCATGAAATTATCAAAGGAAACATTAACGTCACTAGTATTATACACTGCAAACCAATCATTAGCGTCAAGTGCACTTTTAAGTTTATTAAGGTTGGTTACAGAAAAATCACGGGTTCCTGCTTGTTTGTTAGTTTTGGGTAAAAAATTAGAAGTTGCGTTAGAGATCAGAGTATAAACGGGGAAATGGTCAGATATATCAGATACTAAAATTCCGGACTTAACATTAGACGTTCCATTTATAAAGATATTATCAATTAGAGTGGCCGATGACTCTGTAATTCTAGTTGGTTTAGTTATGGTTGGAAAAAATGATTTAGATAACATGAGGTCTAGAAAATCTTGACAGTTGGGACTTTCATGACATTGCAGTAGGTTGAGATTAAAGTCCCCCATTATAGCACAAGACTTATTGTTCAGTGAGGGTGAGGATAAGATTATTTGTAGGTTATCAATAAATTCTCTTGGGTTAGAATGTGGTGGTTTATAAATTACACCGATAATCATGTTTCTCTTTCCCTTAAATTCTATTTCGATGAAGATGGTTTCTATTACATTAGAAATGAGGCTTAGATTTTCTTTAACTTCGAAATTCAGTTCTTCCGAAACGTATAAACCTACTCCACCACCTCTTTTAGCAGTTCGATTATTTGTAACAAAAGTAAAGCCGTTCAATGTGAAAAGGGGGGAGACAGAGTCTTTGAGCCATGTTTCACAGATTCCTATGACTGATTTCATGGGTTTCAACTGGTTCATAAAGATATCAAGACGATCAAAATTTTTGTGGAGACTTCTAATATTGAAATGTAGGAGTAATAGGTCATTGTTAGGGCTTGAGTTTATACCCGAAAAGAATTTCTTTTCAGTTAAATAATCCGATGAAAAAGAGTCTGTTGGAGCGTCTTCTGAATCAAAATCAAAGCGTAACTCAGGTGTTTCTATATTGAGTGAGACTTCATCAGTATGGATATTTTCAGCACCTACGTGATTCAGCATGGAGTTGGTATTCAAGCTGTTGTCAAGGGACTGAACAAAGGGTGCATTTACATGCACGGAGTGTGCATTAGATTTGGTACTACACATAAGATATATATATACATTTTGTGTCAGGTTCAACAGAGGTATTAGAGTGAAGGTCCACAGCTTGGTGGACAAACGATTTACATATTACATAGTGATAGACAAGAGAATTAACATTAGAAACGCAATGCATATACAAATGTTTGTATCGTAAATAAATCAGAACATTTCCATTCACGATTGTCTGGGACAATATTGCTAACTTGCCATGGCGCACGGGTAGTGTAATAATACATGGTAATAAGTATACAAGGTAATATAAGGTTAAGGAATGCAGCTCGTCCGAAAAGCAAATGAGGCACTGAAGCTCAAACTGTGAATAGTGAAGAACCAGAGGAGCAAACATACATGTGGAGAAACATTGAGAAAGAAATATAAGTAAACATTGTATTAAACAGAACCACACGTACATGGACATGCAGATTGATTTGAAATAAACTGTAAGACGTTGGAGTTCAGCGCTGCAAATAGCGTAATTCCGCTACCTAAAACAGGGACGCTGCCTCAGAATTATTTGATTGAGTGAGGCACGCATTGTAAAAGTAGCAATAAAGTTGGTATTTATATCTGGAGCAAAACAGGGGATTAAAAAATGAAAGCAAAAAATTTCTTCATAAGAAGAATTATAATCTATCATTTGAGGGTAGCAATTTGCTCACAATATAAGATATAATTCATTTTCAAAAACTTGGGTTTCATAAGGTTATGAAAACGTTGTTACAACAAACTAGAAATTTTCGAAGAAAGAACATATAGTTTTATCGATGACATGTGTGTAGTAAACACGCAAATTGACCATTTGCATAATGATCTTAATTATCTGGTAAGTTGGTTTCGATGAAAACAGTCATCCCCTTTCTTACGAGAAGAATGGAAAGAGGTCAGGTGTTGACTCTAGCAGAAGTAATAAAAAATGTTAACTGCATTGTACAGGTGACTGTGTAATTGTAATTTTGAAAAGCAGAGATAACATTACGGTGGATATAAATACTGGAAAGTATTTCTGACGTTCCTTTTAAAAAAAGGCTATATCACCAGTTTTGTACACATTATGTCAGTTAACATTTCAACATTATATTTACTGTTGACCAATGCTTTCTTCTAAGAGAGAGAGAAAAAAAAAGTGATTACTCTGTGTAACGGCACCAAATTTTGTGCTCACATATAATTGTGTCAGTATAAGAGCAGAGCAGATTAGGAGCATGAAAATATTAAACAAGTAGAACAGTTTCCTAAGACATTTCATTAACTGTTATCCTTTACATTATTCTGGAAAAATGTGGTTACTGGAAAAACATGTATTATATATATATATATATATATATATATATTGGTATATTTCTTTTGTATAAGAAATCAAATTTTGTCCAAGCTTAATCAGATTGGATTCTGTTGAATAGGAACAATTTGGTGCAATGGAGTTCAGTAAAAAGGTAAAACAGAAACAATTCTTAAATTCACATTCAGCAATTTGCTGTGTACTTTTGAGCTGTAGGTTAATCTCATTATATAGGTATTTTATATTTTCCTTCGTAACATAAGAAATTTCAAGTGTCATAGTATAAATCTCCTAGACTGCAATCATGAATGTATAGGATTTTATAAGTTCTTGTAATAAGAGGTATGACCAAACAAGGAACATTGACGATATACAGGTAATCAAATGGCGACTTCACGTATTATTCGGACCATTCTACCCATTTCGCAGGAGCTTCGCCGTTTTGGGGTCGTTTCCTTGTGAGATGAACCACTTTGGTACCAATTACTTTTATTCTTGTAGCAAGATTCTGGTTTTTCCGAAGTGTGTACGCAGCGGCTGCTAGGCGACCCCTTTCTCGCTTCATGGTAGGAGGGAGATCAGTGCGTATAGCGATTCGTTGTTGTGCGGGTGTCTGGTCGTCATGAGCATCTCGCGCCCGTCGAGGCTGTTCAAAAGCTTGTAGCAGACTGTCACGATCGCTCATGTGAACAAAACGAACAATAATTGGTGCAGGCCGGTTCCTATGCATCGGCGTACCGTTGCTACGGGGAGTAGTCGGCAGACGGTGAGCATTTACCAGCTGGATATTAGCAGCTTCTTCGCGTGTAATGTTGAGAAATTCCATGAATACTGGTAAAAGCGCTGTATACACATTTTCGTTGGGATGGGCGTTTTGAATTTAATTGAAATTAACATTTATTTCCTTCTCGTCAGGAACAGTGTAAAATAAAACGAGATAATACATTTGTAACATTGCTGTCAACATATAGTACAATATACATAGTAAATAATTCAGAGAACAGAAGGAGGCGAAAACCCGAAAAGCAAAGCTTGTGTTGGGAAACGCCCGTAAAAAATTAATACAAGTTACTGAAAGAATATTACATCGAGCACTGAAGAACATAATACATGGATGAGAGAGAGGAAAAGACAGTATATAGAGAAAGGACTTAAAAGAGAGTCAGGCATTTTGGACTATTGTGTCTATGATGGCATCACCAGAGATTGCAGTATACATACATATATATACCGGCAGCATACATATATAGATACAGATACATATCATTAAAGATGAGCAAAGAACAGCAGCAATAACATCGTCCGACAACACTGTCCCAAAGAGTATACAATGTTTACCATAGGCGGCGGAAACATCGCGCGCCCGGACAATGGAAATGTGTGTGTGTGTGGGGGGGGGGGGGGGACCCTTTGTCCGCAAACAACAAAAGGTCCCCCCCCCCCCCCCCCCACACCGTCCGAGCGCGACGCTTCGCTTCGCCTGAATGTTACATAATACAATGAAAAGGATTTGACCGGCCTAGCAACAGCTGAGGCACGTACGTAATAATAAAAAGAAATAAGCGGTGATACAACATGTCATTTTTTTTTTCTTTTTTAAATACTACAAGAAGGTATAACTTCAGTTTCAGATATAAATACAAAAAGGGGATTAGCTAGAAATGAGATACATTTTTGCCTTACGGGAAAAAGTTTGCAAGGAAAGCGACTTCTGCAGGCTGGATGGTAAGGTGTTCCAAAATTTTGGCCCAGAGTATCGAATATCGTATTGAAATCTTCGAGTTCTATGTTTAGGTAGATGAATGTGGGCAGCGCCTCTTGTATTATACCTATGAATTTCCGAGTTACAGTGAAAGTGGATAAGAACATTAAATTGCGCTGGAAAGATGTTGTTCATGCTTTTATACATGAAAATACCCTGTTGATGCAAATTAATATCACTGAATTTCAGAAATTTAGTTTCTTTAAAAACGGGACCAGTATGGGATCGATAGTTTATTCCAGATATTATACGAATGATCTTCTTCTGTAATAACATAAGCTTTTGAATTTTTGACTTGCAGGAATTAGCCCAGACAAGATTACAGTATGAAAAGTATGGGAGTATAAGAGCACAATATAGCATACGTAGAATGTGATTGGGTAAAAGATATTTAAGTCTGGATATAATGCCAATGTTTTTGGACACCTTACTTTCAACTTCATGAATATGGTATTTCCATGACAAGGAACTATCTAAATAAACACCAAGAAATTTGACTTTATCTACCCTTGGTAATATGACATTATCAAGAACAATACTGAAATCATTGAAATCTGTATTCTTTCCATTGTGAAAAATCATATAATTACATTTCTTTACATTTACAGAGAGTTTATTAGCTTTAAACCATTCACATATGTATATAAGACCTGCATTTACCGTATCACCAAGAGATTTCAAGTTTGAATCACTGAGAAATATGTTTGTATCGTCTGCGTACAGTATGAAGGATAACTCATCAGCTGATTTATAAATATCATTTACATATAATATAAATAACAATGGGCCAAGAAGACTACCCTGTGGAATTCCGCACGTTATAGCCTTAAACTCCGAAACAGAAGATTGATACTTAGTACATTGTAATCGATTATTTAGATAGCTGGCGAACCATTTATGAGCTATACCACGTATTCCATAATGATACAGTTTAGATAGTAAAATGTTGTGATTAATCGTATCAAACGCTTTTGACAGATCTATAAAAACACCAATTGCAAATTCATTTTCTTCAAAAGCATCTATTACTTTACTAGAAAGACTGGTAAGAGCCATACATGTTGAATAATCCCTGCGGAAACCATATTGATTTTCATAAAGAATAGAATATTTATCAAGAAATTCAATAGTTCTCTTATATACAATACGCTCAAATAATTTAGAGAAGACTGACAGAACAGAGATGGGCCGGTAATTTGTAAATTCACGCTTGTCACCCGATTTAAAAACTGGTGTAACTTTAGCTTTCTTTAGTTCATCTGGGAAAACTCCTTTTGATAATGAAAGATTGAATATATGGCATAATGGTCTACAAATGAATAATATGACCTGTTTAATGACTCGTGGGCTGTATTCGTCCAAACCTGGAGCTTTATTGTTTTTAAAAGTTCTAACAATGTTACAAATTTCGTTTTCCGAGGTAGGATAGAGATACAAAGAGTCAACAGGTGGGTCATTCATATACTGTAAATAGCTCATTTGGGTATCTGGGATTTTATTTGCTAAGGATGGACCAATTCTTGTAAAGAAGTCATTAAAAGAATTCGAAATAATGTCCGGTTCTGTAACGATGTCCCCATTATGATTGAATACAGAATTTTCAGCTGGCTTACTTTTGTTGAGTAATGAATTGATTGTTTGCCACGTGCGATTTATATTGGATTTGTTAAGGAGAAACTTGTCGTGGAAGTATTGCGATTTTGCTTTACGTATTAGTCCTGTAAGTAAGTTACGGTAATTTTTATAAACAAAAGCATTTTGATCTGTCGGGTTACGTAAGTAAATTTTATACAGTTTATTCTTATGTCGGATCGACTGTAATAGTCCATTCGTCATCCAACATTTTAATTTCTTGTTTTTGTTCTTTTCAACTACAATTGGGAAATGTTTATCATATAATTCACGAAATTTATTTTGAAAAATATTATAACTATCGTTTATATCTTCTTTAGCATATACATCCCTCCAGTCGGCTTCTTGCAGATCTCTGTTTAAGGCTTCAATATTTCTTTGATCTATAATTCTGCGGCCAAGGTTTACTTTTGATGATTTAACATTGGTAATATTTAACTGTGAGATGCTAAAGACCGGCAAATGATCGGAGACATCACAATACAATAGACCAGTATCATGAGACGAATTTAAGTTATTTGAGAGTATGTTATCTATTAAAGTGGCAGATGACTTCGTAATTCGTGAAGGTTTGTCTATTAGGGGGTAGTATGAGTTACTAAATAGTATGTTGATAAAATTTTTTACCGATTTGTTTTCATCATGTTGTAATAAATCAATATTAAAATCACCCATTATATAACATATTTTGTTGTCACTTATTATTTTGTTAAACACAGTGTCCATTACTTCAGAAAAAGTATCGATATGAATATTTGGGGGTTTGTATACGACACCTACTATAATATTCTTTCTCCTTTCTTGAATAATTTCTATAAAAATGGAGTCACATATTTCCGAATCAATCATCAGGTCATCTCTTCGAAAATAATTTTGTGTGTTCGCTACGTACATTCCGACACCCCCGCCACGCCCGTGGTTTCTATTCTTGCTAATAAAAGTATATTCATCGATATTAGTTGAAAGACTGGCGTCTGTTAACCAAGTCTCAGAAATGCCAATTACATCGAACTTGAAATTCAAAATACTCAAGAAATATTTAAAGGAATCAAAATTCTTAAGAATACTTCTTACATTGAAATGAATATTCGAAAACGTTTCTCTGTTATTTGTACTCGTAAACTTATCAATAAAGTCTACCACTTCATAGTAATTAGAAGTGGATATAGCGCAATTCGCAAAATAATTTTTGTCAGGATCTATATCTGCATTGTTATTGTGCCCTTCACTTTCATGTGCAATTGGATTAAATCTGAGGTTTAAATTGGTAGTTTCGAAGGAGCCATGCCGATCTGATATAAGTGATTCCAGATCTTCTACAAGGTGAAAAGGGAACAGGTGAGAGAAACAGTTAATACACATGAGCACATTCTCATTCCATGCGTTCTGTTCAACATTACAATTGCATGATTGACAATAAAAAGATTGATTGCGTAATGGGACAGTGTTGTCGCTAGACATTAGTACATTACTACCCATGAAAGTTCAAGATTGACAACAAATATCGTGTACATGATTTAACTTGAATGAAATGTCTGCTGTCTGAATAAAATATGACACAGCATAATTTTGGATGATAGTGATGGTAATTATGGTTGCAAGATATTAATGTACTCTGAGAAGAAACAGCTATAATATCATACAATTTACAAGAGATATAGTCATGCCTGACAAAAAAAAATGGAAGAGAGAGAGAGAGAGAGAAAAAAAGGGTAAGTGTAAAAACAAACAAAACAAAACGGGTTAGGACTCAGACTGTACTGTGTACACACAGGAAAAAGAAAAAGAAAGAAAGAAAGAAAAAAAAAAAAAGATGATAAATATGACCAAGCAAGAGAAGGTGTAGGTACCTCTCCGTATAATGAAATTTACGACAAAAACATCCTCGCCGTATATGCATTAGACATGTTAAAAGGAACAGAATGATATAAAAGGATCTACTATATTTCACTATACTATACTGTCTGAATAAAATATGACACAGCATAATTTTGGATGATAGAGTACATATTAATGTAGTCATTATGCAAAAATGACAAATTATATGTACAGAGATAGCATGTAGTTGTTACTCAAGTGTAAGATTATGTGGGATATTCATATATGTTCATTCTTCAAATCGGTTCATGAAGACTATTCCTCATGCATTTGACATAGTTACATCATAAATCTAAGATGCGAGCATAACGAAGATATTTAGTCATTATGCAAAAATGACAAATTATATGTATACGCAAAATGGTTTCAAAAAAGGCATTTTTTCCCCCTGATCCTTTCTATATTTAGGACTTTCAATTGCAAAGATTCATTGTGAGTAGTTATGTCAGAATTCATGAAAAATATGCAATGAAATGTACAAATCACAGTCTTGTGAATTGCTCTAAAAAATACATTCACAAACGTTCGAATACAAAATGGTTCATGAAAAATCACTGTCTTATAAGTTGTACATGAAAAGTACATGTACAAAATGCGAGTGAACATCACTGTACATGTACAAAATGCGAAAATGACACCGTAGATAAGAAGGTTTTGCTTTCTATCATGGATTTCCAATTTCAAAAGCTTATCATCCATTTCTTTTACGATATTACTCATCTTGATGAACAAATCTGGGATTTTCTCTTTTTCTATCGCCATAACGCGGTCAGAAACGTCGTTGAGCCCGGCATCCATGACTGTAATGGATTCTTTAATTGCAGACATTTCGCGCTTGAACCCCGAAATTTCGGCAAGAACTCCGTCGAATCTTTCATTTATTTGTCTGTTCATATCAGAAAACATACCTTTGATTTCTCCCATAAAATTTTAAGCTGAGAAGCGATGTTTGGGTTGTCCGGGTTCAGGTCGACTGGCTGCGTCGGCGTAGATGGGCTGGGGTCGGGGCCGGAGAACATTAGCGTCTTGCTGACTGACATGCTGTCCTTACTGGACGTTGCGCCTGCCATGCCCAGGTTTTCAGAGCTTTCGTTTTCTGAGATATTACGTCGGTTTGTTTTCCTTAGCTGATATTCGGTTTTGCTTACCTTCCCTTGGGAGGCCATGGTTGATCGTTTAAGTTCACAGAACAAGTAAAAGTCGAAAAATATGCGTGTTTTTAGATTATTTAGTAGGAGGCAGTGAAAGTTCCGTGACTAGCTGCAGAGCGCCATCTTAATCTTAAAAGTAATATCAATTTTATTAGTAGAGTAGATGCTCTGGTGTGCAGACACTTAAAGTACAGTCAACCTTGCCTAAGTCGAATCTGTAGGGACTGAAGAAATAGCTTCGACTTAGAGAAAATTCGACTTATGAGGGGTTAAAACAATAGAATATAAAGAGAAAAGGACTTGAATAGACCTTCGACTTAGGCGATTATTCGACTTATGTGAGTTTGACTTATGCAAGGTTGACTGTAGAAATACGAAGACGATCCCAAATATCAAGATTATTATACCAACAGAAAGCTTTTAACCCCCAGAATAACATTAAATGCCTTTCAACCAAAAAAACAAGTTCAGATTCGTGAAATATGCGAGTAAACTCCACCAAAATATCAAAGACGTATCTGCCAAATTGCACATAGAAAACGGGTCCTCTGCCTGTGACGTCATGGAAGGTAATCACGACTATGTGGAAGTGAATGGCTGTGGTATTCCCACACAAATGCAATCGTGTCAGAGCTTACAACGAGTTCATGTGGATGATTTTCGGTTTGTATTTGAATAAATAATAACGAAGCAACATTCTCCAGTCATGGATTTTTTTATATCCTCACATTCTCCTTTTGGATAGGGTTTTAAGACGAGTTTACTGCTCGAAAACATGGTGAAATCAACATGCACTTAATGAGTGGGTGGGTGTACATATAGACATTATCTTGGAATCATCTCCGTACAGGAGCAATTTTGTGAGAAGAAGAGGCTTAGAGGTATGATCGTAATTATAATGGATGATTATGACTGCAAAAAAAAGGATATGGTACCTGTAAAATATATCAAATTTGAATGTGTTCTGTGATAACTCCTTGCTCTGACTATGACTAGTGTGTGTTGTAGTTTTAGGATCTAATGAACGATATATTCATCCGCGTATGGAGTGATAAGGCTCAACACAAACGTTCTTTCTTTCTCCTTCATCATTTCCATCTACACTGTAAGTCATGATCACCACCTTCGTCTACTTCTCCAATGAACTCCTCAAAAGCCACAAGAAGATCGTCTTGGTCAAATTCTCCGGCCATTTTCAAATGTTATGTGTGATATAGATCGAACGCGAAATAAACAACGGCATACACATACATGCACACAGTATAGCGCTAGCTGAAACGACCCGATCTACGTTATCGAGTACACGTACAATCTCATCAAAGTAAACACAAAAAAAAAAAATTACATGTTGAAAATATCGACTTATTGTGCATCATTGGCATAAATATATCATAATTCTGAAAGATGGAATTGATATTCATACTATGAAATATGAGGAGAGAGTGAAGAATTGTACATAGAGTTATCAAATTTGGACTTCTTAGCCTTTGAAACAAAATAAGCAGAAATTTGTATAACGCTGACATGCTTCTTTATGGAACATCCGGGTACCGTGCTACTCCCGATCCCGCCCTTGACGTTATTGATACTGGACCTGTTTCGTGTGTGGTTTTCTAGGCAAAGAAAGGAGGCTATTTTTCAACACTTCATTTGCGGACATCTACCCCGGTAATACCCAGAAGATTTTTGTAATATGTTTTGTAAATGAACAACTTAAAAATAACATATGCTAGCCATAGATACCAAATTCATAGACATTTATTATCTTTGGATGTCTACTTTAAGACAAAATCCAATTTTCAAACTCTTCATTCCAGAATTATTTTCACTTTTTAACAAATATGGAAGTTCATAATGTTACTGTTTGAGCAAAAATATAATCCTCCAAAAAATTAAGAGTTACCATGGTAATATTAAGTTTTCACTTTCCCTACATTTTGGAGCCAGTTTGCGGCATATATACCTGCACCACTTTGCGGCCCCATGTACAAACTCAATGGAGAGATCACGCGCGCATCATGTGTGCACGAGCTGAGCAAAATCCCATCGGCCCGAGCCAGAGTCCCACGCCAATGCTCCACGCGTGTGATCCGGCCGCACACCGGTGCAGCGATATCTGACACTGACATCGCCATTCGCACAGAGCTTTCACCGCGATGCGCTGGTGTGTCACACACACACACAATATATATCAACGGCTGCAACTAGCGATCGGACACTTTTGAGCTTGCGACACATGAAAAATCCCAATCTCAAATTGAAAATTTCTTGAAATTCAGCTTATTTTTCAAAACCCTATTTCCTTAACAACATGCTTAAGAAAGGCACATTTTCAAAATTTTCCATTTTTCGTAGTGGGAACGCCAATTGTATTGCTAAAAATGTGGTATTTATGTATACTTTTTTTATGGCCACTGCTGTTTTTCTTATAGGCCCTTGTCTACGTGGGATTGTGCCCAACATTCACTGTTGCAGCAGTCAAAAACAGACAATAAAATTGCTCTAAGCACGTTTTAATTTTCTTAAATTTGCTAGATTACCTGATACAGGGACTCTTCAACTCTTGCTGTGCTACAACTTTGGGAATTCAGAGTTGAAAGTGAAATTTTAAATAATTATTTTCCTCTCAACTCATGTATGAATGATCTTGACTGGAAAAAGGCATGCTGATACACACAAAAGTAGTGAAGCCTATTCACCCGTAAAAGCTAGTCTGGAGTACAAGGTTATCCTCAGATGAGCTTGTACATGTACATTACAGTGGGGTGAGCCATTTTGTAAATTAATTGCAGTCCAATAATGGCGCATGGCGCATTATAAGACTTCTAATTTGATAACTATGATAATGCCCGAAATTGATATACTGGCAAAGTGCATCCTTATTTTTATGTTTGACACAAGGATTAAGGGGTGCTCCTATTGGTTGACCTACCTACATAAAGCCTATCTTGATACTGATAGGTAAAGTGTTAATAAATGGGAGTGTCAAAAAATGGGAGTGTCAATATGGTCAAAGATAAATGCGGTCCTTAGTCTTAGAAAGATAATATCCACCTAAAAACAATTTTCAGAATAGGTCTACCAACTTCCAACAATATTATTAGTGCTGTATTATCTCCAGAAGATACAACAAAAATTACAACAAAAGTTACAATTTTCAGAATAACACCCCTACTCATAGGCCCTTGCCTATGTGGGACTGTGTCCAACATTAACTGTTGCAGCAATCACAAACAGACAACAAAATTGCTCTAAGCAAGATTTAATTTCCTTAAATTTGCTAGATTACCTGATTCAGGGACTCTTCAATTCTTACTGTGCCACAAATTTGGGGATTCAGAATTGAAAATGAAATTTTAAATGATTATTTTCCTCTCATGTATGAATTGCCTAGACTGGAAAAAGGCCCGCTAATACACACAAAAGCTATTGAAGCCTATTCACCCGTAAAAGCTAGTCTGGAGTACAGGGTTATCTTCAGATAAGCTTGTACATGTATAAGTGCACCCCTACGTACTGCTAACGCTAGCACTCCTAGCAGACGCCACTCAGACTTATGCGAGGTTATTGGAGCAGAC
Source organism: Heliocidaris tuberculata (assembly GCA_025618425.1). Taxonomy (NCBI): domain Eukaryota; kingdom Metazoa; phylum Echinodermata; class Echinoidea; order Camarodonta; family Echinometridae; genus Heliocidaris; species Heliocidaris tuberculata. The sequence continues at coordinate 16,736,347 of CM046849.1, read as the reverse complement.
GCCGGAAGTCTTATTGGTCGCTAAATGTATATTAGCCCAATCCTTTGCCTTGCCCACTGTGCGACGGCGTGGAGCGCGGTACCGGGGCATATGAGGGGAGCTAGGCCGCTAGCAGCTGCTCATTTGTAGCCGGTAGCAAAGACTAGTAGTAGTAGTAGTACCGGCAACAGTTTAGAGTTAGTCTTCATTAAATCAATACGGCCATTTTCAATGAATCTATCAGAGAATCGGTGGTGCCACACCGCTGGAAACGTGCAATTGTGGTACCTATCCCCAAAACCTCAAATCCCACCCTTCATTGTGAGACTACTCAATTCAAAGATGAATTGAATAATGTAATGACAATCTCTCGTTCTTAGATGTTAAGCATAATTATACGTAAAGTAAATTGCTAGCTTTTAGATGTGCTTAAATGAAAAATGAAAAATGAAAAATTTAATTGTATACTAGCGGTACATGTTATTTTTTATATGGATTCTATTGATTTCAATATTGCATTACCAATCATGCCAATCATCTCTATCTGTTAACAATGGAAAGTAAAACTATATATTTTTTTTCCAAATACAATACCTTGCACCCATTACCCATTATGATTGGACAATAGGCCTATTTTGAACCATGCAAACCAGACTATTTCTTTTAGCACTGATCATATTAATTTATTCAACAGTATATAAGTCATATTATAAAAACTTTATATTTTTTTCACATCCACTACCCACTTTCTTTATCCCACCATCGATATTCTTTGAATAAGGTGTACCTATTGATTTGTTATGAATGTACTATTTTTAATGTCTTTTTAATACTATTGTTTTTTGTGCAGTATGCTTGTGTCATTATTAATGTAAATTGTATTCAATTCAGCCGCAAGGCTGCCATGTACAATGTCTCTTTATACCACAATAAATAAATAAATAAATAAATAAATAAATAAATATTTCATTATATGGAATGTCTACTGGTACATCATTAACAACTTTTTAAACTAGAAATTTGCTTACATCTACATGGAATCGATATTTAAAGCACTTTACTAGCGGCTGTGCTCCTTGTTTTTGATATCGCCGCTCTGAATTTTACACCAGGCCGGTGTAGCAGCACATACGGTTCTTCCAGTGGATACCGTATCCGCCGGCGGGTATCGTTCCTAACGGCAGATATCTTTCTACCTCGGAACCATATCTGCCGGGTTTGACGTTTGCAGATTTGGTTCCCCGGCGGATTTGGTTCCACGGCGCTGCAGATAAAGTGTATTGTATATTGGCAGATTTGTACGAGACACTCTCGTGTCTAATTGGTGGCACTGGCGAAAATGAATGAATGAATATTTAGGTTTTAAGACGTGTATCAATCAGATATGATTATTTACGTCTGTGTGGACCGACCTTTAACGTCACCATCCGAAAGACGTGACTGGGGCTTGAACCCGCACCCCAAGTCAATTTGTAACTGCCCCGTCAGCTTGGTTTACAGGTGCACGCCACAACGCCCAGTTGTAAATCCCGGGGGATATATATACGGACGGACCCATTATGGTCATTTTTAACCAAGGGTGGATCCAGCTTTCGCCAATTGGGGGGGGGGGGGGGGGCGGAAAAAATATTTTCATCTACCTTTCCACAATCGGCCATTATTAAAAGCTACTTTTTGTTGTTGTTTTTTAGGGGGGTAGTCCTAAACACTGAAGTTTTAAGTACCTCCTAGTTTTATTCTTACAAACAAGATAATAATTCTCATAAGGCCTAAGTAAATAATGCGAGCGCGAAGCACAAGCTGAAATGTGTTGATATTTCATGTATTTAGACCCGAAAATTGAATATTCTAAGCAGTTTTTGTAATCATGAAGAAGATGCGTATGTAACAATTAATGCGAGCGTGAAGCGCGAGCAGAATATTTTTTTTTGTAGGTCTATATTGATTTGCAAACGGGATATTTTAAACCCCATGTAATACTCCTGAGTACATCATGACATTATCATCTTACTCAACAGGCAATTCGAGCGGAAAGTGCATATGTACATGTATCATACGGATCATAAATAATGTCAAATTTCAGATTGTTAAAATCAATTAAGTAGCAGGTAGAGGAAGTTCCTCAAAGTGCCCCTGGGGCAATATTTTTTTTCTCCATGAAATGCAACTGGGCTGTGAGCAAACTTTGTGGGTTTCGTCCCAATAACATCAGAATTAGAGTTATAAAAAGGTTGATAAAGCTAAAGTTTAACATCTGTCGCCAACTCTGATGCACGCTTACTCCTATATATCCCCTTAAACTTTGTTTGCGAGTGTATAAAAAGCATAACTACTTTTATACCATTCATGGAAGTCATGTACAACATAGAAAATATTCATGAAGCTGCTATAAGCTGTATAGAACCCTTCATACAGACTGCCCTTGTTTTATCCATCGACTTCACTTATTCCAGCTCATCTGCATTGAAAAAGAAATAAATGAAAAACAAAGACTAAACAAGATAAGCAGAAATAAAAACCTTTAACTGAATTGAAATTTTTATGCCTATATATTCTTCTTTTAAAGTTGGGTTTAAAAATAGTCTTGGTAAGATGGAATAATATCAGTTACATTGGTCATTTTTCAAATACTATAAAAACAAGCAGAGTGGTCGCTACACTCATTTTTACACATTGAATCTTTGTGAAAATCTGTATTTTGCCGTTAAGGCAGCTCTGGCACCTGCTACTGGCACTGATATAATTTCCCCTAAAATCGGCCTGGTAGATGTTCATTCCATAGATTTAGCTAGACAAGGACAAATAACTATAAACAAAGATATTATCCTGAAATTTTCCTCCCAGCCATGTCTGTAAAGTAGTTTTATACTGAAAAATACATTTTGAGAATCACCAATAATATACCCCAGCTTTAATCATTAGTAATGATTAAGATAAGACATAATGAGAAAAAATAAAAACTGAACTGAAAAAAGTGATAATAATGGTCAGGTCACTTCTTTTTAAGCACCTACATGTAGGTCCATCACATATGATGCTGATGGTGCTTCCAAAAAATATATAATTAAAATACATTAGAAAGTGTACCACTAAATTGCAATAAAAATTGTAATAGAATCAATCCAATAACACCAGGAATAGATCACATTACTTGTTCCCTATGCTTATGGTACTAAACAGAAGTTATATGGCCTGTTATTATATTACAGTCCACTCTATGAGGTACATGTAATTGCCTTGGTCCCAAGCTCCCTAATATAATGAGAGTGTCTGTCTGTATGTTGCCATTGTCAGACAAGAATACCTTGTCTGAGAACTTAACACATAATTTCTATACCTTAAATTGTGGTTCACAGTTTATGAGAACCTTTTAATCATTAGTTAGTGCCTATGTATTCCTACTAAATCCCTATAACCATTAAACTCTTCAAATTTGTTTTTAAAGAGCACAAAAGATGAACTATCGGTTGCAAATGAGTTATACTGTTACGAAAGTAGGGGGAAAGGCACTCAAACTTATGCGAGGTTATTGGAGATAACCTCGCACTCTGTACCTTCATACCATGAGCAATTGCCTCCCATAGCAAGTGAGTGATATCTTGCACACATGTGTGCGGCAGAAGAGCAAGATCACCAACCAAAAACAGCCTGAAAATTTCACTTGATGAAGATGATAAAGATCCTATCAAAGGATCTGGCATGAAATTAGATATTCTATCATTCTAAAATGTAGAAGGAAGTATTTTCTCAAAATTTTGCCAATTATATTTGAGTTTTTACCTCTTCAACTTAGAGGTCGTGACAGGCCAAAATTTTCCCATACGCAACAAATTTTTTAATCAACTAGGCCTAAATTAAAAAGTAAATTATTTGTTGTGGTAGGTCTCTTATACTTTCATACTCAATTTTAGATCTTCCTAGATTTGCAACAATTGTTGTATTCTAGGAAATAAATTTAAAAATATCCCCAAATTATTACGGGACATTTCATCCTTGGACACAACCTATTTGCTATAGACAACTGGGCGTTGTGGCGTGCGCCTGTAATCCAGCTAACAGCGGAAGTTATAAACTGATTCAGCGGACCCAGGTTCGAAACTGAGTCACGTCTTTCGGATGGTGACGTTAAAGGACGGTCCCCAGACGTAAATAATCATATTTGATTGATACGTGCGTCTGTAAAAACCCAATTACACACACACATAACACAAATTGTTTTACCCAAAAAAAATAAAATTTTGCCCAAGTCCATGTTACTTGTTAGGCCTAGTCACAGATAAGTTAATTTCAACAGTTTTGTTTTGATTTTCTGTGATTTTTTTATAATTGTCGCATGTATGTAACGTTTTGTTTACCAATTATGCAAATTAGGTGCCCCAAATTAGTATAATTTGCATTTCAACTTTTTTCTTCATGAAATTTTAAAATTTGACATTTGGTACTCCTCCACTAAGTAATATGACTAAAGATTGCTTCATAAATACAAATGAAATGTTGTCTTTTCAGTGGACCTCATCTTGGACTTGCCCTAGCCTAAATCTAGACTGAAGAATTCCATCTTTGAGGAGTAAAAAAAGTTAGACTAGCCCTCCTGAAATTGAACCCATCTAGGACCGCTATTTATTGATGCTATCCTAGCGTTGTGTGTTAATTGTTAGCATGCCTCACCGCTGTATTCAGTGCAGGTGTGAATGCATGTTGGAAAAGAAAACACTCAAATGTTGGTCCCGTGTACAGGAGAGTCACAACCTAGTATGCTATGTGCGTTACAACCAATAACAGTTACACTAATAAGTTGATAACAGTTACACCATTCGTCAAAGAGTTCGGCCGTTCACCTGAGTGGTAATCACCCATCCAATCCCACTGGGGCCTGTTTCTCGAAACCGTCATATGTCTAAGTTCTTAACTAAGTCGGCGCTAGTTCTCTAGTTGTCCGCTATGTGTTTCACGGAGCCGTCTTTACCAAGATGCATGACAACTTCCTGACTAAGGACTTATGACGCCTCCAACCCTGTCATATCCTTTTTAGTCGACGTACAGCGCCATCACATGTTATTTCTTGGGTAGATTATGGTAGGCAAAAAGTGACACTACATACTTCTATGCAACTCTTTCTGCGCGTATCCGGACAACTACCCCCTGGACAATTACCCCCCGGACAACCACCCCCCGGAAAACCACCCCCTGGACGACTACCCCCCTAGGACAACTACCCCCCAGGACAACTACCCCCCAGGACAACTACCCCCCAGGACAATTACCCCCCAGGACAACTACCCCCCGAACAACTACCCCCTGGACAGCTACCCCCGGAAAAATTGTCCTGGGGGTAATTGTCCTGGGGGGTAATTGACCTGGGGGGTAGTTGTCCTGGGGGGTAGATGTCCTGGGGGGTAGATGTCCTAGGGGGGTAGTCGTCCAGGGGGTGGTTTTCCGGGGGGTAGTTGTCCGGGGGGTAGTTGTCTAGGGGGTAGTTGTCCTAGAATCCTTTCTGCGCATTCACTTTATCTGGAATTTATCCATGTTTATATTATGAAAATTAAATAAAATACATAGTGTTTTTGTTCATGGCTTGTCTCCACTTAACTCTAGTGAATCAACACTCTTTCCACATTCTAATGGATAAAAATAAAAAAACAAAAACAAACAAACAAACAACAGTCTAATTGAGGTCATTTCAATATGAAAGGAACTTTTTTTCAAATGAAAAAGAAAACCATAATAAAAACGATAACAATAATAGACTGACAGGAGATAGGCCTGTATCAAAATGTGGTGGGATTTGAAAAAAAAAAAAAAGTTAAACCAAAACTTGTCAAATTAATCCCATCATTGGAAACTGGAAAAGAAAAAAAAACCATTGACAAATAAACAGTGGGCAAGAAAAAATACAAGACTTACTGATAAGCAATGGGAACTTGGGAAGTATTATAATCTAGAAAAAATATAAATTAATAACTGTTGCTAGGTATGTTCTATGTCAAAATGAATTTATTAAGTCTCTTAACTTCTGATTGCAAAGCTATTTTACGATATGGGTCCTTCATATGTGATCAGTTAGCATGGAAAATGACATGCTACCATAATAAACTTTAAAATCACACGTTACGTCTTTGTGTGAAAACAAATAATTGGGCGATCTTCGTAAATGATTTCTATAAAGATTTCTTTGGTAAACTAAAATCCGACAAGGGAACTGTAATATGACACGGTAGGCCAGCCATAGTCAACGGCATATTCTCTGGTTTTCAGACCCATATCAGTGTAAACATAGATTATATCAACGATTTTTAAAATGAATACTTTGAAATATACGTGTTTAAACTTATAATATAAATATTTTTGTAATTTCCATATCATACTCAAGCCCAAAAACAGTATGTAAAACATTCATAGCATATTATTATTACAATGAAAATATATGGGTTTATTTTAATAAACTATCAAATCACGACATCCGGGGGGTACCTATATCCACTCGTGTGTCTGAACCACTCAGCCCCAATTGAAATTATGCAGCTCCAACCTGCTGTAATATATCCATCCAAAATATCAGATCAAAAGAGTAAAACTCAGAATATTACTTACCAGCACATTGTCTGTGAAAGTCCCTTTTGTTTGGTGACCAGCTAAACCACTAATTCAGGGAATGTGGAATTTTAAGCATTAAATTTTGTGTTCATTCTATTTTTCTGTCAAGACTGATTGATCCTTCTGTACTGCTGCCCTCTCACTGTGGAGAGAGGAAATCTGCATTTATTTTTATTTTGTTTACTGTGGCTAGCAGTAGTACAGCAGTAGAGGGCTGCCCTTATGTGTTTTCACCATGACCATATTGGTTTGGGAGGACACGGTTATATTATAACTTTGTTCATTGGATAAGTGCGTGCCTATATCCAACGTAAAACTGGCTCACCGATCATGAATCACTCATATTTTTCATTTTACAAGCGAATCCATCATGTAATTTACATAATTTAAAAATTATTTGGCATCTATTATACCCTTCTACATTTTCTATTTTCTTTTATTCCCTAATTCATTCAAATATTTGCAGTTGAGTTAAATTTAGCTTTTAAAAATATAGTGTAGAGTCTAATTGCAACCAAGCCCAAGCCAGGCTACTTGTCGGCTCCTATTCTCGTCAATAGTATCAATATCACGAGATGTCTAGCTAGTTAGCTCTTCGTGAAACAGTTTAGGAAGATCATGGACATCTCCGTAGTTGGCGGATAAAGTTGTGACTGTCTTGTCGTTGGTTTCGAGAAACATAAACAGGCCCCTGATTGCACCTGCCACTGCCAGTCCCCCGCAAAAGTATTGTAAGGTCAAGTGACAGTCAATCTTCAACTGCCACAATAATCAACATTTTGATTGTGGGCATTAACAGAAAGATAATCCTGGGTTTTAGGGGCCTAAATTAAAGGAGTTCGAAATGGTCGCCAACTTCAGCCAAATCATCTATGGAGGGCCATACGGCCAAAATTCTTCAAAATTGTCAAAATTTACCATTCAGCCAAATGATGTATGGAGGGCCAAATGGCCATTTTTTTTTCAAAAAATAAATCTATGGAGAGCCATATAAGCCAAAAATTTAAAATCATAATTTCACAAAATTCCATCAATAAACTTATTCAAACTCATTGATGAAAGGCCAATTGGACCAATTTTGTCAAAGAGATTACTTTCTCATTTATGGAAGGCCAAATCCGCTAAAATTGTCAGGATTTAATTCAAAGAATAATCAGAGACCCATTCCCCCCGCCCCCTCCCCCCAATAAGATAACACTGATTTCCTGAAGGTTGTGTGGGCTGAAAGTGTTATATTTTCAGTTTAAAAGTGTGCTAATGCGTTTGATTTCATCATTAATAATGTAGTGTGGACATTGCTGATTTCTGATTGGTAATTGTAATGATATAAGAATGATTACTTTTAATATTTTGAAGGCAAAAATGACCCACTACAAAACCTCCTGTTGTGTATGTATATTCTTAGACAATCCCAATATATATTCCAACTGGGTTTTTAGGGGTATAAAGGCATGCCGTCCACATCAATAATTTCAACGATAAAAATAATTCCCGAACACCAGGGATTCAGACAGTATTGGGGATCTTTCAGGAGCATCCGGAGAAGTTGAGGAAGGAATGGGGATTGCAAATTTTTCAATCTGCGCCTTGTCATGGTTCTTGTGTATTGCAGGTCTTATAGGGAACTGAACAACTAGTGTCAGTATGAAAAAAAGAGAAGTTTGTGGCAACTAGAGACAGATGCACTTGGTCAACCCACCTCCTAAAAAACCCCCCTCCTACCAAACACCCTGGTGCTGCCCCTGACGGTGGATATTATGAAATTAATAGTCACATGGGATAAAACTGCTTGATTGCATTAAGAATCTCGCCGAATTTATTGGCTCCTATTAGATATCAGGCTAAAACTCTTAATACTTTATTATACTAAAACCAAGGCAAAAAGTAAAGATTCACTGTAAAAAATGAAGTGCTAATTTAGCACTTAAAGTGCTTGTATAGGGACTGCACTGCAAGTGCTGGTTTTCTTATTTAAATTTGCATAGGAAAATCAGCACTCTGAAGTGCAGTCCCTATACAAGCACTTTAAGGGCTAAATTAGCACTTCATTTTTTACAGTGTTGCTACTAAATCACAATCAGCAAGGACAGAATTGTAAATCGAGCAAAATAAATCCATGCCACCTGTACACAATACAGCTGCACCAATCTAGTAGAGACATGAATGGAAATGAAAAAAAAATGGATCCATTAGTCTGATGTTCATTTGGAGTAATATTGGTCTAATAAACAAATGGTCTAATTATCACTTCATCTAATTATCATTACATAACCTGTTGTTGGTCTAATTGCTATACAGTTTGTTTAGACCTACAATTTTGACTATTTTCCATTTGGGCTAATACAAATATATTACATGTTTACATGTGTAAAATCGGACAGTTGACCTGAAGAATAATAAAAATGATATTATGACTACTATCAACTAAAAGTTTAAAAGTAAGGGGTCAGTCTGAAGGACATAGTGCACCCCCCCCCTTCACACTTGCAATATATGTGTATTAGCCGAAATGTAGAAAAGACAAAATGGTAAATAAAGAAATGATGGCAATTACATCAAATTCACATTAAACAAAACTATCATCACACCAACTGATGATGAGACCATATGATTAGATCAAATGGTAATTAGATGAAGTGATGATTTCTAATGCCAGTTCATCTAAAACCCATTTGGTCTAATAGCCACCTAGTCTAAGACCCATTTCGTCTTATATTCACTTGCTCTAATAGCCATTTGGTCTAAAACCAGTTGGTCTAATAGCTAATTGGTCTAATGTTCATTTTGTCTAACTGCCATTTCGTCTAAACTCAATTGGTCTAACACCAAATTGATCTAATTGTCATTTGGCCTAATTGGCATTGTTACGATCCAAAATCCACAAAAGACCAGAATCGAACAAAAATGTTATATTTTAGCTCCTACTTTTATTCTAGATAATTACAACCTTCTTTGTATGACAAAAAGAAAAGAATGAGCTTTCCAAGTACAAAAATATTACATACAAAGAGTTAAATTATTAAAGACTTACAGTTTCTCGGATGGGTAATTTTTAGTGCACTTAGTTCCAGATATGAGTCCAGAATGTTCTTGAAATGTAGAGTATTCCAAAGAGTAAATCCAAATGGTATGTTGTCCAACTGGCGAAAAGAAGATTCCAGAAGTCCCAGCTGAAGAATGTCCACATTAATTCAGGAGGTCATTGAGGTAGATGACCAGGTCGAACCCGATGTCGAACACGATGTGGATGACGATGTCGACCACAGTTTCAATAATGTCCACCACAATGTCAATGATGTCGACCACGATGCCGATAATGATGCTGAATACGATATCAAGGTTAATGTCCAAGATGAAGTCCAAGATGAAGTCCAAAACGATCTCCAAGGGTTGATTTCAATATGATCAATGTCAGATGGTGATAACTGAGAATTTACGCAATGTAAGCTCCACGATGTTAGCTGGTATAAATTCTGATTCAATCTGGCTAAACTTCCAGCTTATATACAAATCCTAACTTATACTAGAAAGTTCTTGCTCTTTCCCATCCTTTCTTGAAGAACAAAGATCCAGAATATTCTTTACTAGGCTATTTATACACCTAACTGTAAACAAATCACTGACATTCTTTGTTATGTAAATTACCTGAACTCCCATTCACTGTGAGTAGATTACATTGTTCTCATTTCCTGTTCATGAGTTCACTTAGAGGTCAAGTATGTTTACAATAGAAATAAAGCCTATTCAATGTTTTTCATATCTTACTAGAAAATTCCATCTGAATTTAGAATCTTTTGAAACAAGAAATAAATCAATTTCATTCCAGAATTTTCCACACATGTCTTATCTACTCTGTCTCTATTAGTTATTTCTACACCAAAGCATTAATAATTTTTGCTTTCTAGAAATTTCTCTGACTAGACATGCAGTGAACAAAAATCCTTCTAGAAAATTCTACAATTTCCTAACAGCATTTCATCTAATCGTCATGTGGTCTAATTGCCATTTGGTCTAATGAACATTTGGTTTAATATCCGTTTAGTCTAATGCATAGCTTCTGCCTCACATCTATTAAAAACATCATTAATGACCTATAGTGTTTTATAAATGTTCTCGCTCGGTCGCTTCACTCCTTCCTCTCTGCCCCCCCCCCCCCCATTTTTTCTGAGCAATGAATGAGAAGATAAGAAGGTACAGGAGATAAAATGAACCTCGAAAAAAAAGTATTTTTAGCACCTCATTTCACTCACTTTTCATAGAACAGAAAGCTAAAAAAAAAATGCCTTTAAGTTTGCTCTTCCCCTCCCAAACCCAGTGAGCACAAACAAAACTATTCCCTAGAAGTGCCCCTTTTCTGCAGCCAGCCCCCCTTTCATCTTGATCAATACACTGGCCCTGCGTACTTGACAATACCCGAACAGCTCAGATCACCTCAGTGATTCGCTTTAAATGTCAAAATGAGTTTACACTAACCAGTTAGTAAAGATAATCCAGAGGGTGACAACGGTTAAAGTTTCCTGGAAAAAAAATTGTTGTTATCATCGAAAAATTGTGTGTTTTTTCTTGTTTGCCTAGCGTGTGATTATTAAAATTTGATTAAACTATTCTTTATACAAGCCCGTAACTGAGCAACAGAGGGGGTGGGGGGGGGGGGGTACGGGTTGGGATGTGATGGGTCCAGAACTCCTCCCCTCCCGTTCGCGAGATCCGCTGAAAATGAAATCATAAAAACAAGTTGTGAAGGACGTCAATTTCATTTTAAGAGAGGATAATTGAGACGAATTAGACCTGAAGAACAATCAAATTAACAACATAAGTTGCATCTGTATCCACTCAAAGGGCCAAGGTGGAGTTTCAGAATTAACACAGTAACCGCCCCCCCCCCCCCTCGCGTCCCCCAGCGTTTCTCGATTCGGGAAAAAATCACTTCATATTTTTTGGAGCTTGTTAAAAGTTCTTGACCAAAAAATTCTTGAAAGTTATGGAAACCAATAAGATTTTCAGTCCTTTTATCCTTTTTGCTGCCCGTAACCGGAGAATTACTTTTTTTTTGCCTGTCATTTTTCCCCCTAACATCTTGAAATTCAGGCAAAATCGACCCTGACGAAAGTTGTCGCATACTCTCATGCCCCCTCCCGTTCAACTATGCAATAATCCAATATTTAATATCTGTTAGACCAAATGGCAATTAGACCAAATGATTATTAGACCAAGTGTTAATTGTTAGACAAACTGGCTATTAGACCAAGTGAAGTTAGACCAAGTGGCGATAAACCCTGTTGTTAGACCAAATTATGTTAGACTGGTGGACTATTAGACCATGTGGCAATTTACTGTAATGGGGAAAGGGGAAACAGATTTTTTTTTTTTTTTAATTTAAAAAAAAATGAAATAGATTGAGGTAGGTGACCTTTCATTCCCATTCTTCAGTGGTGTTTTGTTTAATACTTATTTGTAACACTTCTTTTGCTTTCAATTTTGTTCCTTTCCAGTCATGTCTCTACTTGATTGGTGCAGTTGTATTGTGATGAGGTAGCGTGAATTTACATGTATTTAGTTACAACATTAGTTGTCTTGGCTGACTTGATTTAGAAGCATCTTTACCTTTTTCTGAGTTCTGCCTTCGTTTGACTGTACACATAAAGAGTTTTAGCCTGCGTTTGTTTCTGTTTTCTAGTAGTTTCAGTCTGTTTTTTTATCTTGAATTCTTTCCTTATTTGGGGTTACAATTTTGTTTTTGTCTGTGCTGACTGTGATTCAAACACAATTCATAACTTTTTCTAAGTTTTACCTCGGTTTTATTGTCAGATAGTATTTTATATTCAGAGTTAGAGCCTTCACTCTGATTTGTAGTTTCCTGTGTTTTCATTCGTTGTTGTTGTTTTTTTATAGTTATAGCGTTAAATATTAATAGTTTTAAATATTAATAGTTTCGGTCTGAGTTCTCTCTTATTCTGAACTTTTATTAAGTTGTTTGTTGCTGTGTTGGATACATTTTTTTTACATATTCATAGAAATATGGCAGGTCGTCCAAGAGCTCGGGAGGACATAATTGATCAAGTTAGGCTTCTTGGTAATGCTGCTGTGGCAGCAGATCATTTATTATTGGTGGATTTAATTCCAAGAATAGCGCAAACTAATGATGCAGTGGAGTTCCTTGTGGAAAGAGGCCTTCTGGGCAATACATTTTCCTGCCCACATTGTAATATCAGATCAAGAAAGATTGCCAGTGGGGGCATCGATGGTTGGCAGTGGCGATGTCCTGATTGCTATCGTAAAAAGAGCATCAGGACTGGATCTTTCTTTTCGGGGAGCCACTTGACATTGACCCAGCTGATAATATTTATGTACCTTTGGTCAGAGGATGTGCCTCTGGAGTTCATTCAAAGACAGGCCTCCATTCAAGATGATGGCACGGCCACTGATTGGGCCAACATGATAAGAGAGGTTTGTAGTCAACACCTGATGGCCAATTTTCGGCAGCTTGGTGGGTTTGACAACAATGGCAATCCCACAATTGTTGAAATTGATGAAAGCAAGTACTTTCACAGAAAGTATCACAGAGGCCAGTACCGTGAAGGGCATTGGGTATTCGGAGCTGTCGAACGTGAGACTGGGAGATGTCTTCTTCAAGTTGTCCCTAGGAGGGACAGGGCGACGCTGGAGCCTATCATCGAGCAATGGTGTTTGCCAGGGACCCATATCATTAGTGACGGTTGGGCAGCGTACCGCCATTTGGATGTCCTCAACAACGGGGTGTATTTACATGACATGGTGGTACATGAACACAACTTTGTGGACCCTGTCCACGACTGGCTCCACACGAACACTATTGAGGGAACATGGATGCGTGCAAAAAGAAAACTTCGGCGCCAGTTCGGCACATCACGCGCCCTGTTCCCATCGTACCTTGACGAGTTCATGTGGAGAAATAATGTTGGCCCCAATAAATTTGGTGAGCTTCTGAATGCAATCAGACAGTTCTATCCCGTGTAACTTAGTCTGTGTACATTGGGGTGGTACTGATTAATGCAATCATAGCAAGTAAACGTGTGTTAACGTTTCACGAACAGCTGATCGTAAATGTTTCGATGCGATGGTTGTTCGGAGAGTTTTTGCATGTTCATTTTGAGCTGTGTGGATGCTGATTACTCTATGATACATGAGAAATAGGTTATTCAAGCAATGCATGGTTATGTCAAATCTAAATTATGGTAAATTCGGTGCTCGTCTAAACTAGTAATTCGTATAAAATATGAAAATTCAACCCACTTATGGCTATTGTTATGACTGTGTAACCAGATCGCTGCTGTATACACTGTAATAAAGATGTCTGCTTAACCTACTCGTACATTGACTGTTCATGCTGTACTTTATTGTGTGCGCCCCTGATCGACAGCTCCCAAAGCTGATCACGGTGGCAGCCCAATGATCCCGTGTCATCTGTTAATTGACTTTTGATGTGCAGAATCAAAGGAATTGATGGAGAATCATCGCCTTCTGTTGGGAGGTATTAGCATGCTTTCCTACCTCCACTAACATTATACTAACACCACGGCACGCTAACGCTACATCGACCGTAGCCCGTACACGACCGTTCGGCGATGCGGTGTGTACAGTGTAAGAGAGCGAATGAACGAGTGCTGTGCATGACTCGTCGTATAGCCTTATAAGATACATAAATAATAAATCATCGTGGTCTGCATTATAAAATGAACTTCAGACACTAAAATAAGTCTAAAGTAGATAATTGTATGAGGAGTGTGAACAATAGTAATCATTTTCTAATAATAATGATTATAAATTTGGTGCAGGAGGTGAGTGAGAGTTAATGACATTTTCACTGCATGAAACACCTAACGACATTCACACTGGAATGTGACTGTGTCCAGGTATCAGCACCAGTAAGCCTGTGACTGTGTAAGGAGCGTTCACACGAGACATATACAACATAAATATCTACCCTCATTCGTATAAATTCTAAAGTGCCATTAACACGTGAATATACACAATGAGTAGTGCAAGATATCCAGAGATGAACTGGGAGGCGACTGACCTGCCCGAAGAGTTCAAGTATATACAGAAACACTATGACTCGTTTATAGCACTAAAACCCAGTATGAACATTATAGTTGAATAATCAACCCCTCCCTCCATATATATCCACTTTATACCCCTAAAACCCAGTAGTATATAGGGACCGATCATCCTTCAATGTATAATATACAATTTATACCACTAAAACCCATTATGAACATTATAAAAGAATAATCAACCCCTCCCTCCATATATATCCACTTTATACCCCTAAAACCTAGTAGTATCTAGTGACTGATCGTCCTTCAATGTCTAATATACAATTTATACCACTAAAACCCAGTATGAACATTAAAAAAGAATAATCAACCCCTCCCTCCATATATATCCACTTTATACCCCTAAAACCCAGTTGTATCTATTGACTGATCGCCCTTCAATGCATAATATACAATTTATACCACTAAAACCCAGTATGAACATTATAGTTGAATAATCAACCCCTCCCTCCATATATATCCACTTTATACCCCTAAAACCTAGTAGTATCTAGTGACTGATCGTCCTTCAATGTCTAATATACAATTTATACCACTAAAACCCAGTATGAACATTAAAAAAGAATAATCAACCCCTCCCTCCATATATATCCACTTTATACCCCTAAAACCCAGTTGTATCTATTGACTGATCGCCCTTCAATGCATAATATACAATTTATACCACTAAAACCCAGTATGAACATTATAGTTCAATAATCAACCCCTCCCTCCATATATATCCACTTTATACCCCTAAAACCCAGTAGTATATAGGGACCGATCATCCTTCAATGTATAATATACAATTTATACCACTAAAACCCATTATGAACATTATAAAAGAATAATCAACCCCTCCCTCCATATATATCCACTTTATACCCCTAAAACCCAGTTGTATCTATTGACTGATCGCCCTTCAATGCATAATATACAATTTTATACCACTAAAACCCAGTATGAACATTATAGTTGAATAATCAACCCCTCCCTCCATATATATCCACTTTATACCCCTAAAACCCAGTTGGATCTAATGACGAACAACCCCTCTATCTATAATATATAATATATGCCATTAAAACCCAGTAAGAATACAGGTGTATGTCCGTTACTTCTCTTAATTAGACAAAATTAATCCCTCCGTCTCTATCCCCTTTATACCCCTAAAAACCCAGTTGGAATATATATTGGGATTGTCTAAGAATATACATACACAACAGGAGGTTTTGTAGTGGGTCATTTTTGCCTTCAAAATGTTAGAAGTAATCATTCTTATATCATTACAATTACCAATCAGAAATCAGCAATGTCCACACTACATTATTAATGATGAAATCAAATGCATTAGCACACTTTTAAACTGAAAATATAACACTTTCAGCCCACACAACCTTCAGGAAATCAGTGTTATCTTATTGGGGGAAGGGGGCGGGGGGAATGGGTCTCTGATTATTCTTTGAATTAAATCTTGACAATTTTAGCCGATTTGGCCTTCCATAAATGAGAAAGTAATCTCTTTGACAAAATTGGTCCAATTGGCCTTTCATCAATGAGTTTGAATAAGTATATTGATGGAATTTTGTGAAATTATGATTTTAAATTTTTGGCTTATATGGCTCTCCATAGATTTATTTTTTGAAAAAAAATGGCCATTTGGCCCTCCATACATCATTTGGCTGAATGGTAAATTTTGACAATTTTGAAGAATTTTGGCCGTATGGCCCTCCATAGATGATTTGGCTGAAGTTGGCGACCATTTCGAACTCCTTTAATTTAGGCCCCTAAAACCCAGGATTACCAACAGAAAGACAAGACAATAAGGCTCGAAAAGATTTTTATCCAGTAATAACGTGGTAGATGATATAATTACCGTTCTCGTCGTGCCATCGTTTCAGCAGCCGCTGCTGCTCCGCAGGGTTGGCCGCCACCTTCCGGGGAGGAGCCGAGCGCGAGCTGGCGTCTCCACCAGCTCCGCATGCCCCAACCATGCCAACATAGTGAATACATAGGGCATCATCATATTTGAGAATAAACTTCTTTGCCTTTCTACGAATAGCCTTCGTCATATTCGTTGAGGTTGTCGTTGAATTTTTGAGGTAGCTCTCAATTAAAGCTACCTCTTTTTCGAACTTAGTAACAGAGTCCTTATTCATAGTTAGTAAAATAGTAGCACCACAATTCATAATTCGCGGCAAGTGTATACTACGTACGTAGTTGTTGTTTGGTTTGTTGGCGTTTTCCATATCGGTGATCGTGATTGGATGATTTTCGCCAGGCAGTATGAGAGGGCGATGTTTTCCTCTCCTCGCAAAGAGATTCGATCCCTCCTCGGTGTCACAGAGGAAAACAAAACTACAATCAGAAACCCAACATACGACTATAATGAATTCCCGTGCACTGATCTTCTAGTCTGCAAGCACAGACCCTAATTTGACACTTTATCAAAAAATCATTGTGTCTTGAGAGGAGCCTAATCCAGCTACCTACTGGTCGTGTCAATATAGGTCAGGAGCAGCTACAGTACATGGCCTATGGTAGTCTTACAGCGCAGACTCTCTTGTACGACAGACCAGGGTTTGTGCCTGCAAACTACTGATCTTCTGTAATAGTGTTGTAATTATGTATGATGGACAGTAAGAATAATTTGTTGAATATAATCTCTTTAAATGTTAAAGGTCTCAGAGACGTTACCAAAAGGAACGCTATATAGTTAAGTGGAGTAAACAAAGAGGAGATATACTTTTCTTTCAGGAAACGTTTAGTACAAACGATGTGGAGGATCAATGGGAGAGGGAATGGAGTGGGGAGTGCTTTTTTAGTCACGGAAGCAACCACAGTCGAGGAGTTTGTATTCTGATTTCACATAACTTGAAGTTGAAGGTATTGAGAAGTGAATGTGATTCAGAAGGGAGATTTTAGAAGTGAACGTACAAAAAATAAGATTTATTCTTTGTAATGTATATTTTCCAGTTCGAGATAAACAGCAGGAACAGATTGATTTTCTAAATCATTTAAGTGTCCGCCTTAATGACTTCAATGTAAACAAATCTCTTTTGATAGTTGGTGGCGATTTTAATATGATTCGGAATTTTGACTTAGATATCTCAAGTAAGGGGAGTATTAAAGGTCATACTTTCAATTTAGAATTTGAGGATTTCCTTGGAAGGTTTGATATAACGGATATTTGGAGGAAGAGAAACCCAGACAAGCCTCAGTACCTACAGGCAAAATAACCCTTTAATTCAAAGTAGGTTAGACTATTGGATTATTTCAAATGAACTAGATAAACAAATTTCTGAGTGCAATATTATACCCTCTATAGCTCCTGATCCTCTGTTTTGGGGTGATAAAGTTTTTCGAAAAATAGGTCCATCTTACTGGAAGTTTAATAATAGTCTGTGTCTAGATGTAGAATATGTTCAATATATGAAAGTAGAAATTAAATCTTTTGTAGATCAGGGGAAGAAAGACATTACAGATTCAAGAGTCCTGTGGGATTTCGTTAAAATGAATATTCGTGAAAAAACCAAGAAATATTCCAAAGCTAAGGCACAGGAAACGAAGGAAAAATTAAGAAAATTACAGATAGATATTCAGAAGCTGGAAGATTTACTGGTTATTTCTCCAAATGATGATATTTTACAGAATTTAGAGTTAAAGAGAAGATATATAATCAGACAGTAGTAGGGTTAAAAGTTAGATCGCGTGCAAAATGGTTTGAAGAAAGCGAAATCAATGAAAATTACTTTAAACAGCTGTTGGCATCAAATCAGAGAAAACATTTATAGACAAACTGAAATTAGAAGGCAGAAATGAAGAAATAACTGATCCGAAAGAAATTTTAACAGAAATTAGACATTTTTACCATAACTTATACTCAGAGCATGATGGAACGGGTAGGACGGATGGTTATTTTTGTGACATCTCCCCTTTGAAAATTAGTGAAGCTAGTAAATTAACTATGTGATGATAAAATTACGATTGGTGAATGTACTTCAATATTAAAAAAAATGTCTTTAAAGGGCAATCCAACCTAATTGATAATAAGATGATTTGTGTGAAAGCAGAAAAATAAGAAAAACAGCCGGCGAAAGTTTGAAAGAAATCGGACAAGGACTAAGAAAGTTATGGATGTTTGAAAAATGAGATCACTACATCTATGCGAATCTCAAATTGGCAATTTGGTGAGTCAATTGTGACATTTTTGTGGACAACTCTCCCATTTGTACTACACAAAAATATCATTAATTTGCGGTTTTCTTTGAGGCGTTTTTACCCTCGGGGCAGTAATAAAAATATATGGGAGATAGCATATTGCTATAGGTCCTCATGAACGAAAAGATCCTACTGAGTAATGCATTTTGAAAAAAGTGACATTTTAGTCATTTTGTGTGTTAGAGCGAATGGGAAAGTTGTCCACAGCTACATCACAGTGACATTACCTATTCGGCCAATTTGAAATTCCCATATGCATAGTGATTACAACTTTCAAAATTTCATAACTTTCTTATTGCTCGTCCGATTTCGTTCAAACTTTCACCAATCTGCTTCTCTGATTTTTTCTTCTTTCTTTCAAAGCAACTTGCTATAAAGGTTGGATTTCCCTATAAACAAATCTCCTGGAAATGACGGTCTGTCAGTGGAATTTTATCGCACCTTCTGGCCTGATATAGGGAACCTTGTTTTAGATTCATTTAATACCTCTTTTGAGAAAGGTGAACTGTCTACCACACAGAAACAGGGTGTTATAACTATAATTAAAAAGAAGATAAAAACCCTTTATATATTCGTAATTACAGACCAATTACCCTTCTAAATGTTGACTGTAAACTATTGTCTAAAGTTTTGGCTGAGAGAATAAAGAAGGTCATAGAAGAGGTGATACATGTAGATCAGGTGGGTTTTCTGCCTGCATGGTAGGAATATTGGAGAAACTGTAAGAATTATTGATGATGTTATATTTTACACAAAGACATACAATGTGCAAGGGTTTTTTGTAACAATTGATTTTGAGAAAGCTTTCGACACCGTTTCACACTCATATATCATATGAAAGTATATATTAATTAAAAAATATGGTCTTGGTTCATATTTTTTGTAGATGGATAGAAATATTGTATAATAATGTAGTTAGCTGTGTCATGAATGGGGGTTTTTCCACAGGTTATTTTGAAATAGGTAGGGGCGTAAGACAAGGAGATCCTTTGTCTCCATATTTATCTTTGTTAATCATAGAAACATTAGCATCGGTTATTCGGAATGAACAAAACTTGAAGGGTATTACAATAGGCAATATAGAAATGAAGTTAGTAATGTATGCAGACGATTGCTCCATTTTTTTGAAAGATACAGAAGATATGAAAATCTTAGAAAAAATAATGGATTCCTTCTCCCAAGTATCTGGTTTGAAAATAAGGACAAAACACATATTATGAAGTTGGGTTCTTCTGGTCAAAGTAATGATGATTTTTCCAGTATTACGTTGGGTAAGATGGTTTCATTTGTTAAAGTACTAGGGGTATACTTTTCTTTAGATATTAATGTTAAAGAAGAAATGAATTATAAAGAAATACTGAGCAAAATAAAAAGATTGTTAGGTTGGTGGAAGCAAAGAGATCTAACACTTTTTGGGAAAATTCAATTAGTAAAAGTTTTTGCAATTTCTAAATTATTATATGTGTCTTCTTTATATAATGACAGTACCATCATGGGTTTTTAAGGAAATGGAGGTAATCTGTTTTAATTTTATATGGAATGGTCACGATAAAATAAAAAGGAATATTTTATATATGAACTATGACACCGGGGGGTTAAAAATGTTGAACTTTAAGTATATGGTTTGCGCTCAACGTGTAATGTGGATTAAGAGACTTCTTTATGGCAATAATAACATGAAATGGAAACAGTTTTTTGATTATACATTTAAACCGGTAGGGGGAAGGTTGATATTTCTCTGCAATTACAATTGCAATTCCATTAATATTAAAGTACCCGATCTCTACTTGGAATTTTTGAATATCTGGAATTATTTACAAGAGAAACAATTTATTGTCAAAGAAACACAACTGTCATGATGAAAATCAAATTATCTTTAACAATACTCTTATTAAAGGTAGGATTTTTCATTTTAATGAAAAAATATTTGATGCTAACATTTTTCAAGTGAAACATCTGATTGACGCAGAAGGTAATATCAGATCAGGGGATTATTTTATAAGGAAAGGTCTAAATGTAGACGATATATTTTTCCTTAATGATGTATATACTAAGTTACCAGTTTCTTGGAAGGTGAAAAGAAGAAAAGATGATACTTTGAATGACACTCTTGACTTTTCCAACATTTATTTTAATATTAACAAGTGAATGAGTAAATTACGCAATGCGTAATAAATGTCCCCGCCGGAAGTGCAGATCTGTGGAAATTAACTAGCCTGAACCTTAAAACCTCAGGGAAAAACTTCAGTGAATAAAATAATAATGTTACTGCATGCAAAAGAAGAGAATACCAACAGTGCATGTATACAACTGAAATATAAAACATGAAAACATTATGAATCTTCAGCCATTTTGAATAAATTTGCATAAATTTGCATGAATAATGAATTTCAAAATTCTGTGTAGAAGTTTGGAAGCCCCCACCCAGCCCTATCAGATAAAACAATCGGAATCAAAATCCGATGTGAAATAGAGGAGAAGTAGCATTTTTCGTCAATTTTGAATAAATTTGCATAAATTTGCATAATTAATGAATTTCAAAATTCTGTGTAGAAGTTTGGAAGCCCCCACCAAGCCCTATCAGATAAAAAAATCGGAATCAAAATCCGATGTGAAATAGAGGAGAAGTAGCATTTTTCGTCAATTTTGAATAAATTTGCATAAATTTGCATAATTAATGAATTTCAAAATTCTGTGTAGAAGTTTGGAAGCCCCCACCCAGCCCTATCAGATAAAACAATCGGAATCAAAATCCGATGTGAAATAGAGGAGAAGTAGCATTTTTCGTCAATTTTGAATAAATTTGCATAAATTTGCATGATTAATGAATTTCAAAATTCTGTGTAGAAGTTTGGAAGACCCCACCCAGCCCTATCAGATAAAACAATCGGAATCAAAATCCGATGTGAAATAGAGGAGAAGTAGCATTTTCGTCAATTTTGAATAAATTTGCATAAATTTGCATAATTAATGAATTTCAAAATTCTGTGTAGAAGTTTGGAAGCCCCCACCCAGCCCTATCAGATAAAACAATCAGAATCAAAATCGGCCAAGAAATGACGGAGAAGTAGCATTTTCTAACATTTCAGCACACACGGACAGACGGACGGACGGACGGACACACACACACACACACACACACGCACACACGAACGGAGCCCGTTTCATAGTCCCCTCGCGAACTTCGTTCGGCGGGGACAACAAAAGAGTCTACTCCCTTGAGTCTCTGTCTTCCAAAATGCTCTACAACATTTTTATTAGTACAATACAGGATTCCTTTGTTTTTAAACATCCAGAGGTATTAGCTTTAAATCTGGAAAAGTCAGCAGTAGCAACATGTTTTTCAATTCCCAGATTTTGTACTCTAGACTGGAAGTTAAGGGAATTTCAGTACAAGCTTTTACATAGCGTTGTATTTTGTAATGATAAACTATACGCATTTGGACTAACTCAATCAAATTTATGCTCATTTTGTAAAAAAGATATAGAAACATATTGCCATGTCTTCTTTAAATGTAAAGAAGTGTCAAGTATATGGAAGGAGGTGGGAAATGAATTAAAAATGTTTCAGCTACTTAATCTACAATAGATTGATGTGTTACTGGGCTTTAGAGTTGATATGAAAGACAATATATTACTTAATCATGTACTGATTATGGTCAAATATATGATTTACAATAGTCGTAAAAATGGAAGGGTTCCTACTAGTAAATATATATGTAAGGCTGTAAAGAACTCCGAAAAAATTGAATATGAAAAGGCAAGAATAAAGGACAAACTAACACTACATTTTAAAAAATGGGAAAATTTCACTCCTTAAAAGGAGTGAGGCGTATTATATCAGACATATGCATGTTTGTGTATGTGTGTATGTGTATGTATGTGTATATGTATATATATATATATATATATATATATATATATATATATATATGTATATATGTATGTGTATATGTATATGTGTATATGTATGTATATGTTTATCTAATTTAATATCTATATATCTACTTATATGATTACTTCTATATTTAAAAAAATAATTATTGGAATTATTATTATTACTATTATTGTTGTTGTTATTGTTATTATTATTAATGATAATAGTAATAATAATGATAAATGTCTTCATTTATGTCTTCTTCTCCTCCTCACTCCCTCACTTTCTCATTGATCCAACCACTTAATTGTTAGTATTGTGTTTTTATTATTGCAACAGTATAGTTACAGAACTCCACTGATATAAGAAATACTATATAATAAATAATGTTAAATAAAATCGAAGAATTGAAAATGCACTGCATGTAGTTTATCCTATATATGTAAAGATGACAGTTTGACTTATCATGTATACTATGGGTTATAAAGCAGCACCTTCACCTTTTTTCTTATCTATCTTTTAAAATCTTTATTCAGATTGCAGATTTTGCATTGTATTATTTGTTTTGGATTGAATTATGTATTGTGTTTACAATGTATGAAAAATAATGTATCTCTGTACAATTTTCTCGTCTGAATATCTGAATAAAGGCAAAAAAGCATTTAAAAAAAAAAAAACAGATCGTGCCGTATTTTTGATTTGTGGGATCGACAATGGCCTTGGGTGGCGTTGTGCACTGAAGATTAATATTAGTTTGAGTGCAGTTACCTTATTATATTTGTTATTGAGCATGTTATTATAAAGACGACTATAGGAAAGGATGAAGAAGACGTATATTAGATAGATTCAATTTGTTATGTTTAGAGGTTAGTTTGGAGCCCCTTATCGTCAAAAGGAAAGATCGGCGATTTATAGCCAATAATGTATAAATCCGCATCAGTAGCAGCATCAGAAACACCTGTCATGTTCTTATCTCTTTTATAGTCTTTATAATTATTTTTAAAAAAATTTCCTTAAGATCATAAATTCTAGTGCTGTATACACGTGACGATAAATCTCACTACCTAACTTTAATGTTGATAACACAACTAACTGTAATGCTCTTGAGCATCACAATTCGTTGTACCTTCCACTTCCTTTTATGAAAGTTACAACCTTTCCTATGTATTCCTCATTTCCTAGTAGGTGATATACTTTTGGATTTTTTGTCTCAAGTACACTATGCATTCTATTTCTTTGTCTTGCATATTTTAGGCATACTAATAAAAAGTGTTCAATTGTTTCTGCTGTTTGGCATTCTTCACATAGTCCAGTGTTGTGTTTTTTATTTAGATATTTATAGTAATTCAGATTACATTTACCTAGTCTAAATTGATGAATTAATCTTTCATCCTTTCGGTTAAATCCTTTAACTTTGAAAACAGAGTTTACATTTCTATTGATGCCATACAAATGTCTTCCTTTCTCATCGTTATCCCATAGGTTTTGCCACGTGGATTTGTATAATATATTTCTGTTTCTCTCATAAATTCACTTTTACTTTGGTTTACTAGGATATCTGTGTGTTGTTTCTTCGAAGCTTCTTTTGCCAACAAATCAGCTTGTTCCTTTTCCTGATAGGCCACAGTGGGCTGGTACCCATTCAAAATTTACTTCGATTCCAAAGGAATTGATGGCCAATAACTTTTCGTATATCTCAACTACAATACTCGATTTTTTAACGTTCTTAATTGCTTCTAGAGCTGAGACTGAATCCGTCAATATAACGACTGCGATTGGATGATATTCGTCTATCCATTCGAGTGCCATTAAAATAGCTACCAATTCTGCTCTCATAATGGAGATATCAGATGTTTTAAAACGTTTACTTACGCTGAGTTTTGGTATGTAAAAAGCTGCTCCCGTATAACCTTCTTGTTGTTTAGAAGCATCCATATAGACTCTTAAACAGTGATTCCATTTTTTTCTTATTATTTCATTTGCATAATTTTTTGACTCAATTAATGACGAAAACTTCTTACTGACAAGATCCTTAATGTCTGTAGATATACCTGGCATCTTATAGTGCCAATACGGTTTTATTGTCGTGCATTCGGTAAGTTTTTCAACACTACCAACCTCCAAGTTCCTTAATCTTTTAACAAAATGACCTTGGCCCCTTTTCCAAGAGTACCTTTCGTATTGCCAACATGGTAATAGGAATCTTTTTGTAGGATGATTACTTTTTGCTGCATGTAAATAATAGTGATATTTGTCAGTAGACATATTCCTTCTTAGTTGCAATGGCATTTCCCCACACTCGACCTGTAAAGCTTGCAGAGAGGTTAATTGAGCTCCTCCTGTGACAATTTTAAGAGCTTGGTATTGTATGGTGTCTAATTTCTTTTTAAGCGAATGACTCGCACTTCACTTCCATAATCTAACACAGATCGGATTAGGCCTGTGTAAACATTGTAAAGAATTTCCGAATTATTACCCCATTTGGTACCAGTTATACACCTCATAAGATTAAGTCTTTTATTACATCTTGTTGTTATTTCATTTATATGTTTGTTCCACGTTAATCTCGAGTCGAACCATATTCCAAGGAATTTGTGTTCTTTTTCCAGTTGAATGTTTTTGCCGTAAATTTGTAAATCAATATTTTTCTTTTCTTTTCTGCCAAATACTACGGCTCTCGACTTTGAAGATGAGAGATGCATACCCTATCTATCGCACTACTTTTCAATTAAGCCCAGAGCAACTTGTAACTTCTTTTGTATAAAAGTCATATTCCGGTGGGAAAACCATATACATATGTCGTCGGCATATACTGATATTTCCACAGTATACTGAATTTTTCCTAGATCGTTAATCATAAAATTGAAAATTAAGGGGCTAATAACACTCCCTTGAGGTATTCCTATATTGCATTTTTTCTGTTCTGATATATATGGTTGCCCACTCTAACACGACTCACTCTATTAGACATGAATGCATAAATCCATTTTAAAATCTTACCTGTGAAGCCTTGATCGAGTAATTCATAAACTATACCTTGTCTCCATACCACGTCGTATGCCTTCTTCAGGTCCAGAAATATCGCAACAGTTTTGTTAGCCATTCCTTTATGAATATCTGTTTCTAATTTAATCAAGTGATCGGCTGTACTTCTATTCTTCATAAAACCTGACTGTATATGTCCTCCCTTTCAATATACCACGAGAGTCTGTTTTTAACAAGTCTCTCCATTAATTTACACAGTATTGGGGTTAGTGATATTGGGCGGTAAGACAACGGATTTGAGGCGTCTTTCCCTTTTTTAAGTATCGGACTCTGTATAGCCTGAGACCATTGGCTAGGCAAAAGACCTCTATTCCATATTTCATTGTACAGGTCTAGTAACATTTTGATAGTTTCTTCCAGGAAATTACATATCATTTTGGACCGTATGCCTTCCTTTCCTGGAGCAGTGTCTTTAAGTTCTAGCATGGCACTATTGAGTTCACTGAGACTGAAATTTTCATTTAATACATTGTCCTCGTGGTTTTCCATGTTCTTTATAATTTCTGAAAGATTTGCTTCGCTCTTTTTCCTCTTGGCAAGTTCTTCCTTTTCTATATCTAAGTCTAGAGAATTGAAAACGTTCAAGAAAATATTTGCTTTTTCATTTGTTGTTTCACCAATAACCTTTCCATCTTCCATAATTAGATTAGGTATTGTATGATTTGTACATTGTTTTATGTCTTTGATTCTTTTCCACACGGCGCCAATATCCGCCATCCGATTGAACTTCTTGCAATAGTCTCTATCTCCAGTATTCCCTTTTTGCTTTCCGGAGGACTGATTGTGCAATTCTTTTTTTCTCCATATAAATCTGGAGATCCTCATATAGTTGAGTTTTATACATAAAACGATTTTTTGCAGCGTTTCTTATTTTGACTGCCTTTGTGCATTCCTTCGTCCACCAAGGTACCGGTCGCTTCGCTGTATGTGCATTTCTTACCTTTTTGGTTAATTTATCTACGGAAGCTAGAATTATACTTATTAGGAGATCGTACTTACCTTGTATGTCCGTTTCCTGATAATCCTTTTTACAGTCCTTTATTTGGCTCTTTATTTCTATTTCATACAGTTTCCAATCAATATTATCCAAATATCTCCTTGCATATATTGTATTTTCATTTTTTTCAACTTTTTCCTCCTTTTTGGGATTCTTTGTAATGAAGGGTAAATCAAAGTTGATAACAAAATGGTCACTTCCAAAGTTTTTTTTCAGTACAGACCATTTACACAAGTTTGCTAATTCTTTGGACATAAATGTTAAATCTAAACAAGAGAATCGTCCTGTGTGTGGGTCTATTCTTGTTGACGTACCTTCATTGAGAAGTACTAGATCATGTTTATTTTTTTTATTTTTTTTTTTATTTATTTTTTTTTGTAATGATATTTTTATTTTCTCTCAAATCAAGAACATATTGTACAAATCATAAATGACAAAATTAAACATATTCTTCATAACAAAAACTAAAGGAAGTGTACATTTTTCTCTTAGATCAGAAATCATATTGTACAAATTACAATGACAAAATTATACATATTCTTCAGAACAAAAACTGAATGCACTGTAAATTGATACTTTGACTTAAACATAAATTGCGAAAGTACTTGGAAATATTTTTTTTTCCATACCTGTTAAGAAAGCATATGATCAAAGAGTGGACATTGAGAGAGAGAGAGAAAAAAAAGATCTATTATCCCACTGACCCCCCCCCCCCAACAAAATACAATAAAATTAAATGAAACTGAGATCACCCAAAACATACTCCCACACACCTTCATCCACACACACTCACACATACACAGCATATACAAGCATTCAAAAGCAAAAGGGGTCACGTATAGCGAAAAGTATAGCGCAGCCGTTCCAGCGTGTTTTTTTTTTTTTTTTTTTTTTTTCAACCAAAAAATGTATATGTATTTGTCCCGCCGTCCCTGGCCTACGTATGAAAGTTTTCCCATTTCCTTAGGTGGTGTGTTAATGCACCTCGTTCTTCAGCTAATTTTCTTTCCTCTTTTTCATTTTCCAGCATTCTTTCTTTAATTTCTTGAGGAGTGGGGGGTTTATTTTTAGTTCTGCTATAAACAAATATCATATGTTTAATTAAAAGTATGATGTGATTAAGTAACTGCTCCTTACCTATATCTAACAGTTTTATGCCAATATAAATTCCTTCCCAATTTATACTTTTAATATTCGATAAATTGAATAAATCCCCACAATCTCTCCAAAGAACTCTTATTTTTTCACAAGTAAAAAATAAATGCTCATAGGTCTCTTCATATTTATCACAAAAAGAGCATATATTACTAATTGAAAATTTAAATGCATACAAATGTTTTCTAGTGTATATAAGTTCATATAAGAATTTAAATTGAAATTCCCTTAACTTACTATTTAAAGTACATTTTCTGGGTCTTAGAAATATTGTATGAATATCTTTTTCAGAATAATTATATATCCTCTCTAAATGTTTAACTGCATATGACTTTTCTATTTTCATATTTAACAATGCCGCATATATTTTTTTTGATGTAACATCAATCAACGTATTGACTCTTCCGTTAAATACAAATTCTAAATTTAAATCAGTGTCTCTCCATGAATCACTTTTCTTCAAAAGGGCTTTCCATGTCAATGGAATATTTCTAAATAGCTGATTAAGTTTAATTATTTCTTGTTCATTTAGCCCCATCCTTAGAAAATCCCTAGTTGATTTGATTTCACCTTCACCATCAACTATATGATGTAATTTATATATATTTTTAAGGAATAAACTTTCATCAAAGTATATAAGTCTATCCAAACGAATAAACTTGTTGTTAAAAATAATTTCATTTCTTTTACCTGTTTCCTTTTTAAGCAAAACTTCTTTCATAGCGACCCAGACTTCCAGCATATTCCTATAAAAGCTTGGCAAAGACAGTTTACTCATGCTCAATGAAATAGTACTAAAAAGAATCAGTAAACCTCCAAACTCACGAGTCTTATATTTAAAAAAACGTTTCCATCCCATCTTCGAATCTCCTAATATTAGTCTTTTGATCCACATGATTTTTTGTGTATAAACAAATAAATGGAAATCTATCATTTTAAGACCCCCCTTATCATAATTCAAATACATAACATTCCTTTTAATTTTATCCTTCCCATTCCATAAAAAATCAAACATTAAATTCTCAATTTCCTCAAAAACCCAAGGTGGTACTGGGATAAGTGATGACACATAATTTAATTTTGAAAGTACAAACGTTTTAATTAATTGTATTTTACCCATTAAAGTTAAATCCCTCTGTTTCCACCATTTTAACATCTTTTTAATTTTACTTAGAATTTCTTTATAATTAGTCCTTTCCCGCACGTCCACATCTAAAGAGAAAGTTATACCCAATATTTTAATGACCTCTACTAATTTACCAAAAGGGGTAACAATATTTTCTTTAGAGAGGGGACCTAACAACAATATAAACGTTTTATCTCTGTTCATTTTCAAACCGGAAATTTGTGCAAAACCTTCAAACAACTTTTCTATTCTATCAACCGATGCGGTATCTCTTACAAAAAGGGTCATATCGTCTGCATAAAGTACCTGTTTTACCTCTACATCACCAAAACTGATTCCATGAATAGCAGAGTCCTTACGAATTGAAAAAGCAAGGATCTCTATACAAAGTATAAATAAGTATGGAGAGAGAGGATCTCCCTGTCTTACACCTTTTTCAATACTGAAGTACCCTGTAGATATCCCCCCATTAAAAACGCAACTCAAAGCACCATTATATAGTGTTTGGATCCATCTACAAAATGATGGTCCGAAACCGAAAGAACGCAATACTTTTTGCAAATATATATGAGACACAGAATCAAAGGCTTTTTCAAAGTCTATTGCTATTAAATATCCAGGAATATCATTGTGTGTTGTATAGTAAATCATATCATCTATTAACCTTATTGCTTCACCTATATTTCTACCTTTAATATACCCCACCTGATCTATATAAATTATTTCATGTAAGACTTTTTTAATTCTTATAGATAGTGCCTTAGCTAAAATTTTATAGTCAACATTTGATAATGATATAGGTCTATAATTTTAGTTAACAAAGGGTCTTTCCCATCTTTACAAAACAAAATGATGACCGCCTGTTTTTGAGAAGACGAAAGTTCCCCTTTACAAAGAGTCTCATTTAAAGCTTCCACCACCACATCTCCTAATATCGGCCAGAATAATAAGTAAAACTCAACACTTAGTCCGTCGTTCCCTGGTGTTTTGTTAAGTTTCATTTGCTTTAAAGCTTCCCAACACTCTCCCTGTGTAATTTTTCCCTCACACAATTCCCGTGAAACTGAATCTAGTTTAGGCAAATCCTTAAAGAAGATGTTATTATTTAATATATTATCGTCACACACAGGTTGTGCATATAATCTGTTATAAAATCTATGTATCTCTTGTATTATTTCGTTTTGATCAAAACTTACTTTTTCTCCTATCATCATTTTCCGTATTGCTGTCTTTCTTTTATTAGACTGCATCAACTGTGTAAAGTATCTAGTGTCCCTTTCCCCATTTTCATAATATGATGCTCTAGATCGAATTTTAACCCCTTCATTTACATAATCATAACACATTTTTAAATCATTTCGTTTACACTCCAACAAATCAATTTTTTCATGATCTACCTTATCTAATAATTCTTTTTCTAAGGACAATATATCTTTTTCCAAATTATTAATTCTTTCTTTCCGTTGCCTTGCCTTTTCTTTAGAATATTTCCGAGTGAAATTACTTATTTTCATTTTCAAAAAATCCCATAAAACTCTCTTATCTATTATTTCTTCCTTAAATTCTTCTTTTAATCTTAAAATTTCTTCTTTCATATTTTTTTTATAATCTTCATCGTTGCATAAGCTATTATTGAATTTCCAGTTAGATCCTTTAAATTTGAAATCAAAAGGTACATTATAAAAATGCAACTGAACTGCTGAATGGTCCGGTGCTACAGAGGGTATTATATTACATTTTAAAACTATCTCATCTAACTTCTCAGATATAAACCAATAATCTAATCTACTTTGCATATAGGGATTAACCTGTCTATAAGTAAATTGCTTTTTTATACCATTCCTCTTCCTCCATATATCTATTAATCCATGATCATCTGAAAATCTGTCAAAACCAGAATTGAATCTAGAATGAAAATTTTGTTTACAACTTCCCCTATAGTCTAAATCTTTATCACGAATCATATTAAAATCTCCACCCATTATTATTGGATTATTCCTTCCGTTTATTTCTATTAACTTCTTATTGAAATTATTTTAAAAACTAATTTGTTCCAGTTCCTTCCCACGTACAGGAAAATATACATTCGCAATTATTAACCGTAATCCCTGTATAACACACTCCATAATTATAAACCTACCATCCTCATCCGTTACTACCTTTAAAATTTGGGCATCTAATTTTGAATCAATTAAAATAATGACCCCTTTACTATGACATGTTCCGTGACTAAAATATACACTTCCACTCCACTGTTGCTTCCAACTATCTTCAATATCCCTTGTACTGTATGTCTCTTGTAAAAAAAAGATATCTGTTCCCTTATCTCTACACCATTCAAAAATTTTCTGCCTCTTTGATTTTTCTCGTATTCCTTTCACATTTAATGAAACAAAATTACAGACAATAGATACATTCCTACCCTCCATTTAAATTAGAAGGAAAAAACAATGTACTAGCTGGTCGACTGTTTTTATTTTTAACAAGGGACAGCGAGGCAAACACCGATACTCTTACTTGGTTATTTTCCATAAACCTTATTTCAAACACACAGGAAAGGCCGCGATATCCATACAAACTAAAAGATACACCTGTAATAGCATACATGTAAAGAGAAGACATGTTTATGCACCAGAGAAACGATAGCAAGAACGATATCTGCCGAAGAGAAACCGGTACCGGGGTACGGTATCTGCCGCCGGGGTTGGAACACGATCCGCCGGCAGATCAGCCCATCCACAAACTCTCCCAGGAAAATCCTGGGAGTGTGTAATCAAACCTCCCAGGATAATCCTTGTAGAATGCGGCTATTTGGAATTAGTTGCCAGAAACTCCAAGGATAAACTTGGGAGCCTAGCAATCATATTCAGCATGTACATAAAGCTGCTCCCACATTATACCACTGGAGAGATGGTACAGCGAACTGCCTTCAGGGTTTAAAGGGCCTATACGTTTATAATGGTGTATCACAGCATTCCGATATTAATTTGTAACGTAGCTACTATAAGGCAACCCAGACTTGTGACTGAATTTTATTTCAGAAAATATGAGAGTCTTATCAAATTCTATGTACGCCTATCAATTATTATGGAAACTGGAAGAAAACCGACAGACTTATTCTATATTTGCATAATTTTTTAATGACTATTTTTTAAATCATTTGCAAATTCATTATTATTATTATTACTGATATTAGGCCTATTATTATTAGTATCATCCTTATTATTATTATCATTGCTATATACTCCTACTGCTACTACTACTACTACTACTACTACTACTACTACTACTACTACTACCAGTGGTGAGTCCAGCCATTGAGGGGGCGCTGGCATAATATTGGGGGGGGGGGGGGACAAGGATATTACTCAATAAATTCAATATCACTATAATTAGGGGAGGGTGCGGGAAGGGGTCCTTTCGTCTTCATTTCTCGTCCTTTTCCCTTTCTTTTTTCTCTCCATTTCTCCTTTTCTTTATTTTATATTTTTAGCCATCAATTGGGGGGTACGTGCCCTCCCGTGCCCCCATTAGTGGCCACTGACTACTAATGCTGCTGCTGCTGCTGCTGCTGCTGCTGCTACTACTACTACTACTACTACTACTACTACTACTACTACTACTACTACTACTACTACTACTATATACTATTACTACTACTACCACTACTACTACTGCTACTACATATACAGATGTACTACTGTTTTCACGATTGCAATTTTTAAGGGGGGTGTCCGTCTGCAAGAAGCATATTTGTGTTTGTCATTCATTTTTGTTCATAGTAGGTCCTATTTATAGCCATTCATTCAAAGTGAAGATGAGAATGATACAAACTTAAGATCCCATCTAACATTTCAACAAAGCAGATGGTTAGATGGGCCAACCCTCTCCCCCTCCCCCACCCCACCGGGCCCCTCTCCTCATCAGGCCGGGTCATCCCACCTTTTAAAAGTATGGAAATGACATATTGCATTGGACATAATGTAAAGATGGTAACTTTACATCAATTTTATAATTATTTTAACCACATTGCAGGCCTTCATCGAGGGCTGGGAATATTTCTGTGTGCTCTATCCCCTTAATCTTGCATAATAGGCCTACCTGTAAATGGGTCTATTACAATCGTGCACACAGTAACTACAATTTGCAATATGGAGTCATATCACTGCCTATGTGTGGTAAGTAGGCTGAGTACAACGTGCATGGTTAATTTTGATCTTAAAATGTATATTTCAGTTCAAAATAGGCTGAATTTTGGCAGCGTCCTTTAATTAATGGATAGTCTATTTTACTAGACCTTACAAGATGTGAACAAATGTATTCATAAATGTAGGCCTAATCCTATATTCCAAATTTTCAAAGAGACTGCTAATGATTAAATATTCACTTCTTTTTTTATTTATTTTATCTCTTTCCCCTCAGTTTGTGGATGATTAACTATGTTCCTCTATTCTTCTTGGACAATTTTAAGGAAAGGTGTTAGGAAAAAAGACTATTAGTACGTAGTCTTTAGAATAGGCCATTTATAATCATACACTGGTGTTATATGATAACGGTGTGTAAATAGGCGTACTGGATGGGGCCTGGCGGCTGCAGCCCCCCCCCCCCCCCCCCCCCCCCCTCCTCTGCCCCTGGATTTTCAATGTGCAGATATTCTGGCAACCAGCACCTCATGTTCGGGCAGCAAGATTCCCGAATATCCTCATTTTATTCAGCGGGATGCCTGAATATCCATCTTTTGTTGGCAACGATGTGCCCAAATATATTTTAAATATTAAAAATTTTGCGCACTTGCTTTGCTCGTGTGCAGAAAATTTATAAACTGAAAGATTGATATTAAAAGACTCCCCCCCCCCCCCCAAACATGATCATCAGATTCAGTGTACGGGAATTGGCCCTGCAAGCAATGACTGAAAATGCCCCCCAATAGCAAACGCAAGGGATGGGAGGGGCAGATCTACATATATTTTCTACCCCCTCCCTCTCCCTAATTATGCAAAGCTCAATCACTCAATCTCGTGTAGGCTTGATCTTTTTGTGCCCCTCCTAGCTCCCCCTTTGAAGTCACTTCCGCTTCCTCTTGACAATCTGTGCCAATCACCTATGCAAGAAGCAATCCAAGCAACAATACACAAACAACAGCTTGAATACGTAGACTAAATGCCCCACCCCTCTCCCCCCCCCCCCCCCCCCCAATATGTTTTAGGGCTAGTCTTGCATCCACACTTCACTCCCAATGTTTATTTATTTTTATTTTTAAAATCTATTTATCAATTGATTTTTTAATATGCGCATACAAGCATCCCTTTCCCCTGAAAATAAGCTTCTAAGTATCTGGCAGGTGACGATAGCTTCCAGCTAGCTATCTATCCGTTGGGTCCGGTCACAAAAAGCGTCTGCGTGTGTCTAGCTATTAGACTACACACATATTGCGTAATCACAATGCGTGAATCTCACTGGCAATCGACAATGCTCACGTCTATATCAGCCACAAAAATGTCTACTTTGAGTGACACAAGGGTACCTTTTGTATTTTCGAGGTATGTAAAGGTAGGTGATAGGTTTTGCTTTTATTTTTTGTTGACAATGAAATAAAATAAGTTCTAACTTGTAGGTCTAACGACCTTACATTTGCATCGCCATCGCATCTCTGCGGTCTTCAGCTGCTGACAGTGAGCAATCGGGAGCTCGGCCGCCTTGCGCCCCCGCCCGGGCGGCCGCGGTGGAGCTCCGCTACTGCTAGAATTACCATTATTAAAGGCATTAGTTCACAATCACATGCAGGACTCGTCCTAACTCATTAACTCATGCATAATTTACATTTGCCCCAGGCGTCATATGATAAATTGGTCTACGATTATCCGCATGATTTAATGGGGCACTGTAGACATAGATGAAGGTCACTCACACTTATGCGAGGTTATTGGACTCTTTGGAATTGGAGATAACCTCGCACTCAGTACCTTTATACTGTGAGCAATTGCCTCCCATAGGCAAGTGTGTGATATCTTGCCCATATGTGTGCAGGAGAGGAGCAAGATCACCGACCAAAAACAGCCTGAAAATTTCACTTGATCAAGATGACAAAGATCCTATCGAAGGATCTTGCATGAAATTAGGTATTCTATCATTCTAAAATGTAGAAGGAAGTATTTTCTCAAAATTTTGCCGATTAATTATATTGGTGTTTTTACAATGTACCTCCTCAACTTAGAGGTCGTGACAGGCCAAAATTGACACAGCCCCATATAGTGATGGTCCCGTGAGTGGATGTAGGTGGCTACGGAATATGGGCTGTGGTTTTTGTGTTCACATTAATCTACGAGCATCGTGCCATTCCTTGTATTGGCCCTTTGGGGCATGCCAGGGCAAATCTGTACAGAGGCTGCTGAGAAGATTGTACAGAAATTGTGCAATTTAAGTGCAGTTGCCGTGCAGTCTCAGCAGCATCCGCACGGAAATCGTATGGAGCCCATCTGAAAAATGTTTTTAGGCGGCTGCACGGCCATGCATGGCGCGGGACCTGTGGGGTTGCCACGGAATGACTGCCCAATATCACGGATACTTCACAGGCAGCGAGTGGCCACCTTGCGATAGCTGTGCGATGGCTGTGTGAATTTCCCACGAGTCTACAATCTTGTTACGATGTTTATTTGCCCCCATTTTCACCGAAAAATTGTGTGTTTGCTGCATGATCAGGGCGAAGCCTCTTTGCGATGCCCGTGCGGGAATTGTGCAATGCCACCTATGACATGTCTACGAGCTGCAGGCTTACAATGTTTTCAAATTTGTATAACTGCCCATAAAAAAAAAATTGTCGCTCTAGGCCATCGAGCCTATGAATTCATACCAAAATCTCATTGCCTCCTCTTGCCTCTGCACGGAGGCTGCACGGGAAGGCAGCGGAATGGCACCAATCTTACAAAATGGATGTAATGAAAATTAACAAGGCCATTAATTAGGGGAAGGGAGTGGGAGGGAGTTGTATAATTGTCTTTGCTCATTCTTCTTCCCTCTCTCACTTTCCTCTTTTTTGTGTTTCTTTTCTGACTTATTCCCCCTTGTTTAACCAATTGATTGAGGGAAGAGCATGTGCCCTGTACATGTAGCTATTCAACTGAGTGTATGTTGTTTTTTTTTGGTTTTTTTTTGAGAAACATACCATGGATCTGGGGGGGGGGGGCAGCAGGGTGGCACCGATCTTTTAATAGATGAAATGAAAATTAACAAGGCCATTAATTAGGGGGAGGGTGTGGGAGGGAGTTGTATAATTCTTTGCTCATTCTTCTTCCCTCTCTCACTTTCCTCTTTTTTGTGTGTCTTTTCTGACTTATTCCCCCTTGTTTAACCAATTGATTGAGGGAAGAGCATGTGCCCTGTAGCTATTCAACTGAGTGTGTGTTGTTGGTTTTTTTTTTTTTGAGAAACATACCATTGATTTATGATGTATTCTGACAAGATAAACTTCACATACACTGCTCTCATAGTCAGTAATTGTCATCTCTGGTGTTCATTTTTGCAATTTTCCCCTCTAAATTCCATCAATTATATGACTAAATGTTATATGTGTGTATTGATATTATCCAAAATTTTTCAAGACCTCATTTCATTTGGGATGAAAGATGGATAGATAAAGAAATAAAAAGCTACATAGAAGTCTGTACAGCTTACCATATACTCAGTCTTTGTCATGGTGGGTGACATCACTCGCCTTATCATTAATAAACAGGCCTGCCAATAGCAACACTATCCCTAACCCTATCTTTGATGAAAAAAAAAATGTTCTGCAAATGTCACCAGAATATAGGTTAAAGCAAAATCATTGTCAGAAATTTTCAAATGACTTCCTACAACAGGCAACCATGCCTTCAAAACTGCAGCTACCTTGCCCCACCATCGCTTAATGACTTTCCAACGCAAATAGGTGACAAGCTGGAAATACCACCATGGTGTAGAGAAGATCAAGTTCAACATTTTGTTGCAATTTGTGATCTCATCCAATCAGTTAGGAGTGTGCAAGTTGCATTATAAGATTGCAAACTTAATCCAGGCCTAGTAAAACATTGTCAAAGCATACTTGCAATCACAGGACAGAAAAAAAACATCCTGAAAATTTCAGATGATCAAGGTAATTGTGATCTGATCTACTACTACCGGTACTGCCAGGTCTAGCATACTTGCACTGATTTGACAAGCTTTTTCCAAACTGATACAAGGAATTATATTGGACAAGATATAGTTTGTAAAAGTAAATTTGTATTAATTTATTTATTTTTGTTGGGTTTTTTTTTTGTATAAGTTCATTTTGGTGCATTATTTCTGCAACTGAGATGTTGACAGCAGCCATCAGTAACACAGCCCCAAATATTAAAAGTTCTTTTAAAGGGAAGTCTAGCCTTAGTATGAAGTTGTTCCAAAGGAAAGGGGGAATAAATCACAGAAAACCAGATTTATTTTTTCCTTTTTAAATCAGTCAAGTGATAAGAAAGTCCTGATTTTGTTTTAAAGTTGTAATCATTAGACACTCATGATTTTCAAATTGACAAATAAATAATTATATAGCACCTCAGTGTGATGCAGGACAGCGCTCCCACTTGTTCCAACATTTATTGAGGTTGAAATGGCATTTTCCAACTTTATGACTTGGTATGACTTTTTTGGAGAACCTATATGTATAACAACATGCTATCTCGAAAATATTATTAGTACAGTTCCAAGGGAAAAAACATGCTTCATAGAAAATTGGAAATCAATATTCAATAATATTTGTGTAGAACAAATGTCTCCAAGTACATCATGGTAGGATGATGAATTTTCGTATTCATTCATTTCAAACATATTTATTACAGTCTTCCTTATACAGGGCGGCACTTTACTTTCAATGAAGAATATTGCTCTTTCAAGAGGCCCTGTCTGTACAATTAAAAACATATAAAACATTAAACATGTATGCAAAAGTAGAATCTAGAAGAAAAAAAAAACAATAAGGAACTAAGGTGTAGAATAAAGATCAAGAAAACTGTCTAAACATACCTGCATACACAAGGAAAACAAGACAAGTTGAATGAACAAAGATGAGGGAAAGTGGCTTCTTAAAGGGCATTTAAAATATGTACTTGTTAAGTGTTGGCATTGCCTCTTAAAGGACAGCTCCTGTATGGATGGTATGGTAGTGATGACAACTTTTTTAAACTGCTTGTATTTCTCTTTTTTTCAAATTTTGTTCAAACTTTCACCAATCTGTTTCTCTGATTTTTCTTGATTTATCCAGATTTACTTGTTAGAAATTAGATTTTCCTCTAAATTCAACAAAATCATTCTTTACAATATGCATGCCATGTGCAGAAGCATGCACTTGTTTAGGGTAAATACACCAACTGTACATGTACTTTTTTCTTTCTGTTGTACTCTAAACAGGCATTAAATGCATAATGAAAAGCATATTTTATCATTCAAAGCGTACTCTTTACAAAAGTAATGAAAGTCCAGTTAAAGTCATCATTACTCAGGTCAAAATCCAACAGCAAAAAATAATTGCTGTTTTGTATTAAATTTATGAACAAATTATAGTAGTAAACTGTTTAGCATGTAGTGCACCAATTTTTCACCTGATAGCTACATGTATGTATATACATGTAATTGTGATGGATATTAATTGGAAATGTGATGTAATAATTACCTTAGACATCATTATTCATATTCTGTTAAGATGTATTATTCTAAAAAACTTTACTCTCTCTCTCTCTTTGTACAAAATTACACAAGCTAATAAGGTGAGAGCCTCTTTTCAAAAAAATATTAGATTCCTTATGTAATGTTTTTACAAATAAAGCTGTATAGATGTAGAAAAACTAGAAATACCGGTCTGAAAAAAATCAGATAGCAGACATTCTGTGATATGTCTACAGGCCCAAAATAGCTAGGACTTTTTACAGGTTTGATTGAGTTAGACCTTGTTTAGGGGGTATGTTCAAGGGGGTTAGACTTATTTAGGGGGAAAATTTTCAAGAAAAAGTGTGAAAAACCTCAAAAAGGGTGTGATTTTGACCAATGGATAAAACTTTTTTTTTTTTTTTTTTTTTGTGGGGGGGGGGGGGGGTCGGAAAACCTGTGGTCACGCATGTGTACAGCAATATATTTGACTGCCCCTCCCCCTTCCCCTCCCCCTCCCCCGGGAAAATATGTTGTCCTCATTGTGAATGCTTTTTCAAAAAGCTATATTTCAGAATGGCAGTGATCCCTAGCTTTGTTCTATATTAAGTAGGCAATACTTTTTTGAAGAAGGTGAAGATGGATAAGTATAGGAGTTGCATAGAATTTCACCTAGTGTGAACTTACTGAAAAAGTCCACAATAATTTGAATAAATAGAGTAAAATTAAACAAGCATAACAGTGAAAATTTCACTGAAATCAGATGTAAAATAAGAAAGTTACGGCATTTTGAAGTTTTGCATTATTTCTTGAAGCAGTGATATGCATAACCTGGACAGTATGCAAATGAGTGAGCCGATGATGTCACACACTCACTTTTCCTTATGTATTTTATTATATGAAATATCATATATTTCAATTTTTTGCTTCAATAATGTAAAACCTGGTTTGACTCCTTATGTAACATGTAAAATTATCATTATTGTAACTTATTTTAATACAAGGGAGAGATTCTTAATTATCATATCCATAAAAATTGAAATATTTGAAATTTCATATAACAAAATACATAAGGAAAAGTGAGTGTGTGACATCATCGGTTCATTCATTTGCATACTGCCCATGTTATGCATATCATTGTTTCATGAAATAATGCAAAACTTCAAAATGCCATAACTGTCTTATTTTACCTCCAATTTCAGTGAAATTTTCACTGTTATGCTTGTTTGATTTTACTCTATTTATTCAAATCAACTTGATATTAGTGTGGGTTTGGCCTTTAATCTCATGTGGAGCATTCTGAAACACACATACTGGAAGAATGGATGTCCTACCCCCCCCCCCTTCTTTGATAACATAATTATTAGATTTTATAGGTTATTTTAAAGAAATGTACCTGTAGCTTGAATTATACTAGTCACTCTCATGTTGTGGCGTGCGCCTGTAATCCAGCTAACAGTGGAAGTTATAAACTGATTCAGCAGACCCAGGTTCGAGACTGAGTCACGTCTTTCAGATGATGACGTTAAAGGTCTTTCCCCTGACGTAAATAATCATATCTGATTGATACAAGTCTCTAAAAACCCAATTTACACACACACACACACACACACACACACATTTTAATGTTTTTAACTGATGTCAATTTGCAGAATTTGGGTCATTAACGAAGAAGGTCAATTGTCCTCCAATATCAATTTTCTCCTGCCTGCTCATTGCAAACATTCAGATATCTTAACATTTAGCTAAATAGTTATGAGACAAAGCCTTATTCATTCAAACTAGCATATTTATTTTCTTCCATTAATTTTGACAATATTCATCATCTGTTCAAATAGTACAATTTACATAATAGTATGGATATAAACAAGAACTTGCATTACAAGAAAGAAGGCGCGATCCCAATAAGCAACCGCTTGTACGTGTAGTGGGTACGCCTGAATACACATTACGCAAATACAATATATATATATATATACATGTATATATATATATGGCAAGATATACATACGGTGGAGAGTACAATGTCGAAATATTCACTGGCATTCTTACAAAGTGATACTGGAAACCGGTTCGGATAGTAATTTAACGGAGAATTAACCCCAGAATATAAATGTACTTATGTTCAAAGGTGTAATATATCCTTAATCATTGGCCTGTATCACTTTAGAAATTAAATATCAGAAAAGGGTTTAAATCAAGACAATCTAGCACATGGTATCATCTGCTAACACTTTACATGAGGGATGCCATTTTCTTGGTGGTATGGAGTTGTACATGAACCATTGGAAACCGTTCTGGTCAGGAATATATTATTAATCCTAGGGCTAAATTGCTTCTCTTCATTACAAAAAATCCCCATATATGATGGAAAATATATAACAGGTGTATACTTATATTCTAAAATTTGAAATGTATAGATTTCTTTTTAAATTATCTGGTTTTGCTAAATATAAATCGATTTCTTTGGCTTGCCTGGCAGAACAGAAAATAATTTATACAACGCGCGTTCTGACTATTGAAGTCCATTATCTCAAAGCAGGTGAATGCATAATGTGTCACTATTGACGCACAGGAAAGTTATCATCCATAAATTTGAATTAATTTGCTCCATCGCGTATGTCATAGCATCAAGAAAATAGATTTCTGTTAAGTAAAATAATAATTTTCAAAGAAATATAAAACACATTTTTGTTTTTAGAATATATGTATATATCTGTTAAATATTTTAAATCTCAAATGGGATTTTGTGTCAGGAAGAAAGACAATTTTGCATTCGGATTAGAAATATCTTCATTTACACATCAAGAAAATGGCACCCGCAAGTATCGCTAGCAGATGATAAATGTTGCTGACAAAATCTTGCTTTATACCCATCTTGTATATTTTAATGCAAAACTACGTAGGACAACAAGAAGGAATAGATTACATCTTTGAATATAAGCGCATTTATATTTTGAGGTTAATTCCCCTTTAACATAATAATACGGTAAAGTCAAGGCATTGGAAAGGATATCCATCACATGGATATAGGAATTGTGTGATGCAAATCAAACCCAACACTTACTTCAAGTAGGCATTTCTTTCAATGAATAACATTTAAAAGAATGTTCATGACCAAAATGTTCCTTTATGAGCTTATTCTCTTAAAGTCAAATATTCTAGTATGTATACATGTATAACCTTTGAAATGATAGGTTAAATATATTTCTAGTATAATACAGTGCACATATACTGTTGTCCCTAAAATGCATCAAATTCACTTTTTTAGTTTTATGGTTCAGTGATTAACATATCAAAATAAGGGAGAACATAAAGTCCTTTAAATGGAATAATTTGGCTTCTTCCAAAAAATGTGATTCTGTTACAGTTATTCAATAATAGCTGATACCCTTGCAATTCTGAAATAGGGTAAATGAATGTCCAACTATATAGAACACTACTGGTATTTCTAAGTTGAAATTGGCTTATGCATATAAATTTGTCAGTAATAATTATTCAAACAAACAGCATTATCATCAACAATGTCACTTATACACCTGTATATAGACCTCTAATCATAAGATATTGATTTATCACCTATTTAATTTAATTTTCATAATTATTTTTCTTATGTGATTGGGATATGTCTGATAGGATGATCATTGGAAGATCAACATACATTAATTGCACAGCTTGATACTCATTATAATTTTAAACATTTCTTTATCTTTAAAATGCCTCTTGCAAAAGTTGATTTAAAGATATTTGTATATCTTTCACCCCTGTGAAATTGATTTCTTGGGGTTTTTTCATAGCATTGATGTGAAGTATTTTCCAATAATGAGGTTTAGCAATCTACTTACATGCTACAAGAATATGTTCTTCCTATGCTGAATTGAAAGTGTATCTTCATTTGTGAATACAAGTCAAAATTCACATGTGATTCATGTGATTTGTTAGAATATTAATATTTTTAATGAATTCTAAAATGCACAATTTTAATTTCCAGATGGGCGTGCAGGTAGACAAGTAGTGACTATCAACACAAATGAACAAGATGACTACCAAGCTGAAGAAGGTACTGCAGGTGTACTCCAAGTTTGTAGATCAAGATCATCCAGTACAGCAACACTTACAGCAAAGCCATGAGGTACATACAACTTGCCTCATCCACATTGAAATTGAAGAGAATTGCATGCAATTTAATATGTTCAGTGCAAACAGAGAATTTGATAAAACCAATGTTAGTATGCCAATACAGTGTACCTAATTGAGGTACACACAATTATTCAGATTGATCTTGCATATGTAGTAGTAGTAGTCAGTAGTAGTAGTAGTAGTAGTAGTAGTAGTAGTAGTAGTAGTAGTAGAAGGCGTAGTAGAAGTAGTAATGGTTTATTGGAGAATGCATTCGCAACCTAAAGTGGCCAAATTGTAGTACCCAGACCATTGGTGTTCTGATTATTTGATAATATGATGTAATAACATTTGAATGATGGGAGAGGAGCATTATTCTATCACGCATCCTCTAAAAGACTTGTGAGTACATGTAGTTCATTCAAAAATGGTATATATCATATTTCCTTATGTAGCATGTAATTTGTGAAAGCAAAAACAAAGAGAGATACATGCAGCTACATGTATGTTACCTCTAATACCAAGTGCAACTCCAAGTGCAACTCCAACAACTGACACTTGAAATGCATCAGCGCTAAAGCATACAGTGTATTACTTAATTCAGCTAGCCTGCAATTTATGTGCTAGCTTTCAAGTTCAAAAAGTTTCTATGACCAAATTACATTTTCCTGAGGTCAAACATAATTAAACAACAGGTGAAAATTGGTAAATTTTTCTTGTTAAAAAAAAAAAAAAAAAATCCATACTGTGTGTATCAGAAAAAAAGTATACCCAATTTTGACTGCTTCTAAGTGAAAAATATATAACCTACATGAGCTTGGAATTTATAAAGAGTAGTGGCGGCACCAAGGGGGGCATGGGGGGTATTTGCCCCCCCCCCCCCCAGTCAGAAGCTTTGCCCCCCCCAGTTGCCCCCCCCCCCCAATAATTTTCGGGGTGAAAAAAATAAAAGGGTGGAAAATGAAAAAGAAAAAAGGAAAGAAAAAAGTGAAAAAGGAATGGAGAAAAAAAGGAAAAAGAAAGAAAACAGAAACTTGGAAAGCAGTGGCGGCATCAAGGTGGGGAGGGGGGGGGGGCATGGGGCAAATTTGTTTGCTCAGCTCGTATAAATATCCTCATATTTGGGTAGTTTTATAGCTGAATAATTTCTGTACATTTCAACTATAATAGTGTCAAAATTTTTGCTCGCTTGCTTCGCTCGCTCACAATACAGGCCTATAACTCCCAC
Source organism: Heliocidaris tuberculata (assembly GCA_025618425.1). Taxonomy (NCBI): domain Eukaryota; kingdom Metazoa; phylum Echinodermata; class Echinoidea; order Camarodonta; family Echinometridae; genus Heliocidaris; species Heliocidaris tuberculata. The sequence continues at coordinate 16,692,280 of CM046849.1, read as the reverse complement.
CACATAATCAGGCTGCGAGATGATCAAATGTCCTCATATTGGGGTAGTTTTATTGCCAAATAATCATTTCTGTACATTTTCACCACAAAAAGTTTCAAAATTTTTGCCTGTTCGCAATGTATAACTACCACCTTATTATCGGGCAGCAAGATGCTCAAATGTCCTCATATCTGGGTAGTTTTATAGCTGAATAATTTCTGTACATTTCAACTATAATAGTGTCAAAATTTTTGCTCGCTTGCTTCGCTCGCTCACAATACAGGCCTATAACTCCCACCACATAATCAGGCTGCGAGATGATCAAATGTCCTCATATTGGGTAGTTTTATTGCCAAATAATCATTTCTGTACATTTTCACCACAAAAAGTTTCAAAATTTTTGCCTGTTCGCAATGTATAACTACCACCTTATTATCGGGCAGCAAGATGCTCAAATGTCCTCATATCTGGGTAGTTTCATAGCCGAATATAATTTCTGTACATTTTCACGACAAAAAGTGTCCACAATAAATAACTACCACCTCATAATCGGGCAGCAAGATGCTCAAATGTCCTCATGCATATTGGGGTAGTTTTATAGCAGAATATGTAATTTCTGTACATTTTTACTACGAAAAATGTGAAAATTTTTGCTCGCTCGCTTCGCTCGCTCGCAGTATATAACTAACACCTCTTTATAATCGGGCAGTTCAGCTAGATGCTCAAAATGTCCTCATATCTGGGTAGGTTTATAGCCGAATATTCTGTACATTTTCACTACAAAAAGTGACAAAAATGTTTTTGTCCGCCCTTGCCCCCCCAACATTTTCTTCTGCCCCCCATTTGCCCCCCCACTTTAAAAATCCTGGTGCTGCCACTGATAAAGAGTAACTAGTACTATGTGTAATGATACCTTATTCATAACCATGGTGCCACAGGGGACTGAACAGCAGGTTTTTGAAAAGTATTGTCAAAATTCTCCTGTACCAAGTTTGGGCTAAGGCAATGAATATGGGTGAAAATCTACTATGTATTTGTTGTTCCAGTCTGAAAACAATTACAAAGTTATTTCATTTGATTTTGTGCATTTGAATAGAAAAGGTGCTACCCAAATTCAGGGAATGTCTCATCACTAGCAACATTTATATTTCTTTTTCATGATGATATAGTTTTGGCTTCATCTGTATTCCTTGCTAAAGCTCTTAAGACTTTTTATTGTGTCATTCAAAATGGACGAATTTAAATTAAAAAAAGGATTTTAGACTACAGTAAAGGGCTGGTCACATTTGTCTAATAACGATAATGATAACGAGGTTTTCAATTAAAAGTACAAAGTACACCCTACTATATTGCGAGTACGTGTGAGTTTGCTCATGTCTGTTGATAGTATGGCAGCTTTTGGGTATAATTCTAATGAAAAATCTCTTTATTGTTATCGTTATCGGACAAATGTGACCAGCCCTTAACACATGTATGCATATGGCTTGTATATATTTGCTGCATCAGCAGAAAATTGGTCTGAGGAGATTTTTACAACATTTTTGCAAACCTTAGTGCTCAGTTATCTGTAGCAAAAAGTCATTAAATATGGTATCATTGACATAAAACAAATTTCTCTTCACCATGAAATACATTTCAATGCCACATTGGCTATAAATTTTTGATTACAAGCAATCAAAATTGGGTATGTAGATGCACTGTACATACATCTACAGTAAGATTTTAAAGATAAGTTTTGAATTGACAGACGTTTTAGTCCATTAGTACTTTTTGGTATGTAAACCTTTTTCTGAACATGACAACATGTTTCCCTGTAAAGGGTGAGGAATTTGTCTGCCTTGTTAAACATATTTACAGCAAAGATCAAGAAATTATGTTTAAAATGTCTTCATAAAAGAATTTAATTTTGTAGTAAATTGTAGGAAATGTAGGAAATTCAGCATTGACATTTAAATTATACAAACATTAATTGTCATATTTTGAGTACAAAACCCAAAAGGAAATGGGAATGTTATGCATGAAAATGTAATTTAGTGGTACAGAGGATTTGGCCTGGTTTTTTTCTCTCTCTCTGTCTATATATATAAAAGCAGGTAGAACAATAAATTGCAATGAAATGTAATTTAGATGTTTGATATTGAATTTTTACTTACACTTTGTTAGTTCATTTGGACAGCACCCAAAATTTCAGACAGTATTACAGAAATATTCTCCCAATATATGCTAAATGTACCTTTAAACATTTTTCTTGCAAAACGATGATAAGGAATGTGTCACACCAAAAAAGAATCACATAACAATAGCATAGTTTGGAGTCTGCTAGCTTGAAACGTGTGTTACAAACAAAATAATCCATCCAAAAGAAAAGAACTAAGAAAGAGCTGTGACAGGTTACAAACTGTATTTGCAAGTTACAACATAAAAGAAAAACAAATAAATCAGAGGTATATCATATTCATTGTAATGAATCCACATCATTCTTAATACTGCAAGCAAATAAAATCTCTGTTTTTGTTCTCATTCAACAGATTCCATACCAGCTGATCCCATCAATTACAAGGGAAAATGCAACCACATAATCTCCCGAAATGAGAATGAGGAGGTCTGCAGACATGCAATCCAGAAGCTATGAGGGGAAATGGACCAAAGAATGCAGTATCTAGCAGAAAAGATCAAGGTTGTCCTTGGGAGGAAACCAATTACAACAGAGGCATTTCTTAGTTCTATTTCTGGGGCATAGGGAGCTAAACCTGACAACCTCTCTGTCATGACTAAGATGGCCTAAGTAACTTTAAGGGGTAAGATCTTATGGATCAGATGGGGTGACTGTTTCAGAGCAGACTACAGCAAAGAGCAGACTTGTGCTGGCATTCTAAAATGTATGACAGATTTTGAGGAGCAACAATTGACTTTTCGCTGAAATTGGTGCTGCTATGGCAAAAAACTTTGTTTTGAAAATGCAGTAGACAAATCAGGTGAGAGTGTGAAGATGTCAGTAATCTTGAAATTATGAGAAAAACATGCTTGATTTTAGCTTAAAGCTGGGCAAGAAATATGTTCTAACCAGAGAGGACTCTCTAGATAGAGGAACAGATGGAGACAGTGAAAGGAGAGAAAAAGGAAGATAGAGGGGAGAGAGAGAGAGGGGGGGAGGGGAAGGGGAGTGAGAGGGGGGGAGGGGGAGGGGAGAGAGAGGGAGGGAGGGGAGGGGAGAGAGAGGGGGGGGGAGGGGAGAGGGGAGGGGGGGGAGGGGAGGGAGAGGGGGAGGAGGTGAAGAAGCAAAGTAGAAGAAGTGTACAAGTAGTGAGGTATTGTTTTAAGCATGGATGTACTTATAGTGATGACAACTAACTATGGAAAAAGAGCCGATGATGCTCTTTGCCATATAATGATAGACAGAATCTGCTTAGAAAGAGATCTGCTTTGATTATGTGTAGGTTACAGTGAAATCACATGAGTGAATTCATCATGGTTTAAATTCAAGTTACCTAAGGACAGTCTTCATGTCCCTATAGTCATTATCAAATCTTTACGAAACTGTTCGAAAGCCTTATTTTTATTTTTATCAATTTCCAAGAGTACAGGTAGGCTACTAAATAATCAATGCAAGAAATGTACATAAAGTTTTGGAGTATCTCATATAGAGCAAATAATTTTATTTGGAGTTAATACAGACTGTTTTAAGTATAAAAATACGAAACCGGCTAGATTATTTGGAAAAACAAAAGTTTGTATGTTACATCTTTGAAAATGCTTCCTTCACAAGTTTCTTCATGATTTCCCCTCATAATTATGTACTTGTCATTATCCAATATCATTGTAAGATGCCATAAACTTTAATGTAGTTGACTTCATTCCATATTTATAGGAAAGACTTTCTTTTTACAAATAGATGTGTAAACAAATCTATCCTTATGTATGGCAAATTAAGTTATTGCTGTACAGTGTACACTATGTAGAAATAGAGAATCAAAATTTAAGTGATTAGTCAAATCGGGGACAAGATTAAAGTGAGTGTGTGGGAGGGGGGGGGGGTTAAAAAGTTAAAATTTCTACAGTATAAAACATATTACATGTACATGTATCACTGTGCATTTTTATACTCTTGTGATGCCTTGTGTCAAAGTTAATTAAGATAAAACTTAATTTTTAGTGAAAGGTCATTACAAAATGGAGACATTAATTTGAAACTATACATTGGATATTAATAAGTTCATGGTGAATATTGACTTGTATACAAATGAAGATACACGTTCAATTCAGGACATGTATTGATTTGCTTCATGTGTCACTGTGTGATTCTGTGAGGTTTCCTTTTTTAAGTCTGATTAACATTAGATGGTCTCTCAAGATACTCATTTTCTCCCTAGCAAGTGACAACAATCTGTTGGTTGTATTACAGATCTTGGGTTACCTTGCTCATTGTTGTTATTGGAAAATATAGGCTGCTTAATTTATTTTATCAATTGTAAGGGATTGAAATTGTGTCAAAGGCTGATTGTGTGCTTTTCATTTTTTTAACCAATCAAGGTTGATAGTGCTTGTCAGATAATACATTATCTGTATTGTCACAATTGTTTAATTGTGTTGTTCAATGTGTTCATTATGTAATATGCAGTTTTTCTTCTAATATGTTTCCACAGTTTGCAGATTTATTGATGACATTGCTACTCAGACCAAAATTGTCACTTTTGAATCATATGTCAGGTACATTGGAAAGTTAAAGGAACCTACTACATGTACCTTGAAGTGTGTAAAAGCAGCAAAAGCTATTTCATTCCTGAAAAGCCAGTGCATAACGGAGTATACTGTTATATGCAATATTCAGCTTGTTTGAGTGAAAGAAACATAAAGGTATAGCTGCACACCCTTGAAGTCAGTGATAGGACATTTGAGTAGCTATAACAGTTACTCTATTTTGAGTTGTATACACACAAGCAGTCAACACTGCACAGATGTGTCTTTTTAGAGTAACATGTATATTCATAATTTGTACAGGCTGAACTTCATATAACACTGTTTGAAATAAATATTTTTCAATCTGAAATGTCTTGAAATCAAAGAGAGTGAATTGGATGTCTTTTTATCATAAAATGCAGGTGTTCCATACTAAATTCTTAGGGAATAAGTAATACCTGCATACATGTAGCTGTATCCACAAATTGCAAACGGATAGAACTCTATTTTTTTGCACTTTTTTACCAACACTGTGCACTATTTTCTAGCATTGCTTATTTCTGTCATTTATCTACATTCATGTGTATTTCAAGTTACTGTTTTTGTTATTTTTTTTCCTTTAATGAAAAGAACAATTTATCGAGCAATTAATAATAAGTATAGATTCACAGATTAACAAACATGATAGAGGACCAATCACGCTCCCTGTATTTAGTAAACATTCTCTCCCATTTTTCCAATTTGTATTTCCTATTCATCTCCTTGTGATGCTTGTAGTGAGTGTGCAGATATATGTTTAGGGATAGACGTAACATAAAGAAGGGGTATAGTTGGAACACAATGGTAATATAAATGATTCCATATGCCTTTGTGTATGTTCTGACATAATGTGACACATGTTTTGCTGTGGTTAAAAGTTTTGTTTGCAACAGTCTGAATACAACATCACCATGCATACGTATACAAAGTGTCAGAACGTGGGGGTACTCGTTTTTCTGAGGTTCGTAAATCTGAAACACAAATTTCCATAGCAGGGGGTTCATAATTCCG